>JAJMBD010000062.1:0-69742 GCA_030565185.1 Scheffersomyces titani
AACATCCTGTTCACCATGAACGTACGAAACACATTGATATTCGCTATCACTTCATCCGTGACAAAATCATTGACAATATAGTCAAACTTCGCCAAATCAAATCTGCTGACAACGTAGCTGATATGTTTACCAAAGGACTACCACGGGTAGCCTTCCAACACTTAATACAAATATCGGGAATGGAACAAACTTAATAAAATGACCATTGGATTAAGGGGGGATGTTGAATATTACCAGATTCTGTTGAACTACTAGTGCAGTTAATATGAAGGTCTGAGGAATATTGTAATGCTAATCCATTACTCAATTCTTTTAATGCAGGATTTGCAACCATTCGGACTTAAGTGTTATTAAATTCAACTTCTCTTTTAAGAAGTATTTATTCTTTCTGATAAGGAATCTTCACATGATAATGAAATTCATTATTTTATCAGCTTATCAGCTGTTTTAGGTTCTATATAAAGGGCTCTTCTTCCCTTTTCTATTCTTTTAATCTTTGTATAACATTTCTTCTTTCTTTATGGAAATAACTATCCTTTAATTAAGTTAATAAATATAATTTCGTATAATGAATTTAGACAATCTGACTCAATCTACAGAGCTTCCAAAGAAAACAGTTCAACAAGATATACCTATGTTTCCACTGGGTTTATAACGTCAAAATATGATTGGCAATGCAATGCAAGATGAGCTGCAAATGTTCAACAATAAGGTTCTAACCACTCCAGTATTCAGGAGAGTGTCAAGATTTAAGCCTCGGTGGCGACAGTTTGAAGGATGGATGTAATATTTGTGTTCCTAAACAGAAAAGTGAATTACCAAAATACATGAATTAACCAGATGGATAAAAGCAGAGTAACGAAATTGACAATGCCAGCCCTCAGGAAGTCGCTTTATTGTTGAAACAAGTTCTGCTGAAATGGATTAAAAGTTTTGAAATTTGAGTTGGAACTCAATTGGACAAGACTAGTTGTCTGTAGAATAACCAGTTTCTAATAATGAAATTATACTAATGCTGGAATATTCTTTTGGGTTTGGTAAGCATATTGTCAATTTATACTTTCAATTCTAGAAATCCTTATTTTTTTTTTTAGTTTGCAACAGATTATTTTAATATTCATAAATAAAAAAATCAATCAAGATGTAATTTTGAAATTATTAAAACCCAATATCAAAAAATTCTACTTAATTCCAGTACGGTATCTGCGTCACAACTCTTTCTGAACATTGTGGAGATGTGTTCAAGACACCTTAATCGTTTAGGAATGTACTCCACCTGAAAATCCTGGTGATACTTCATACTTACCTATAATTTTGCAAAATTTTGGCAAGGCGAGGAAAATGGATTATTGCTCATGACTATTCTCGCAATGCACTTCAGGTTGCAAGCAGAAGTCATGGAATTTTCTTGCATGTACAGCCAAACAAGAATTGCAGATAATATTTCTTCATTTCTTATCATCCTCTAAAAAGAGAAGGACTATTATATATTTTATAATCAATGATGAATTATTATAACTATGTGATATACTCCTATCGAAAATAGTCATCTTCTGTATTTAGATGCAAAAATCGATCTTCTTCCATACTGGTATATTTTGAGTATAGTTTAAAGTCTTCCGTTCTCAAATACGATAACTGGTTTGAATAGTTCAAGTTGTTGGCGATTGGTTCCAGTGGTACAGTATTAGTTATTATATCTGAAAAATATTTGTAAATCACCTCATTGTCGGCACTCAAAGCGTAGTCATTCGGTTTCTTGTCATAGCTAGATTTTGGAATTGTAGTAATCAATCGAGGAATTTCAATTTGCGATTGATATAAGACAAAGTCCAGTTCGTTGAATGTGGGCTCGAATATTAGATCAAGAGATATGGATTCAGAGCCTTCACCAAATCGAATCATTTCCAGGCTCAACGAATCCTCATTGTTTGAAGCTAGGTGCTGAATAGAAGTCTTCCCATTGTACGCAAATTTTTCGATTCTGTTAGTCAAGAATCTTTTAAGTTTATTCGGATTTGATATTTGCAAGTATGCATTCTCGAAATCTCTATTTTCTGTTCTAGTTCGTAATTTCTTTTCTTCGTAAGCTAATTCGCCTCGGAAATTATTTCCATCGTCGTCGAAACATCCATCTAGATATCTTATATTAGATTCACCAATTTTTGATTTTGAATAGGCATACTGCTCTTCCTGTTTCGATTTGCGAGACTCAAAAGGACTGTAATCGAATACATTACCTGGTTGGTTGCTATTTGAAGGGAAATAACGAGCATTGGAGTTCATATTATACAGAAAAACTTCACTTAGTGATTGGAACTTTCTAGGCATATAGCATTCATTAAACCAATTATCATTGCAATCTGGAAACGGTTCGAGCCTCCATTCCGGATTCCAGTACAGATTTTCATTTATAAAAAAATCATCCTTGAATGTAAATCTAGAGTTGGACAAATAGATTTTGTTGAACCACTGTACATAACTTGTCTTTATTCGTATGTTGTCAATTGTCATTTCATTGTGCAAATAGAAGTCATTCTCCAATTCCCATAATTTAGGTTTATCTGGGGCATATACATAGTTTCCTAAGAACAAGTTTATGGCCTCTTGTCTGATCAGATCCATGAACGAATTTGAATAGATTCTTTTAACACTATTAAGAATATCTCTTGTATGCGACGACCATTGGTTGATTCTTCTATAGGAGTCCATGGTATTCACCAAATTGGATCCACCATATTGAACCGCAATCGTATCACCATGATCGTGGAAAATTTCTGTTAGGATATTTATTAAATCTGAATCGTAATTCAAAGTTTTGTCGTGTGGTATCAACCCAAGACCCTCTAATTGGTGTGTCAAGGCTTCCTTACAAATGATGAACTGCGCAGCATTTGTTCTATCAAGACAATCAATACAGTTGGTACGAATTATACCCTTCTGCAACTTAGTACTTGACAAATTATGTCCATTGTGAAAGTAGCCGATCTCTTCAATAGACTCGGATGCTATTTTTTGTAATGGACCAATCACATCCAAGTTTTTCTTGGAATGTCTAGACATATCAAAAGAATGAAATTGAAGTTTGTGTTCTTCTGACAAAAATTGATTGAGATATTTTATACAATTAGTGAAGTGCTGGTTCAATTTCAGTTCCCTTGGTTGCTTCTCTTTAGTCTTGATAAGATTTAAAATGATAATTGGCAGTCCGTATCTTTGAAATAGATTATTGAAATGAACTGCCGAGCTCTGATAAAAAGGATCAGTTAGGTTGATTTCTATAGGTGGCTTTGGTAATTTATTCAAATCTTGCGTCCAATACAAAGGGATAGATCCCCTATGCTGAATGAAGCTAGTATATCTTGCATTGTTGTAGAATCCAAATTTGGGATCATGAAAGGAAGAAGTCAACATATCCGAAACAATTTGCTCAGTTTCAATCTCATTGGCAACATTTCCTCGATCATTGACTCCTCTTTTGAGAAATCTCGCTCCAGCAAAATGATGTGAACGTCGTGCAATGATAGTAATGTAGAATTTTTTGCCAAAAACTGAAATCTTGGCTTGATCAATAAATCCATGAATGATTGGTTGAAACCATTCATAAGTCGCAGTATCCGAGTTCTGTAGTACTGGTTTAAGAAGCATATTATTCCACACAAATCTTTCATTATGCTCGAAAGTATTGAAGTTTTCATTGTTTTTCAACTTGATGTTTTCCTTTGCAAATTTATATTCTGTAGCTGCTCTTTTGTTTCGCATGAAATTAGTTTGCAAAGAATTTGTGATATCGTATGCATAACTAAAGTAGAACGTCTTGCCTAAGTCCAAGTATTTGAAAATAGACAAGAGCCTTTCTTCGTCGCTGTATTTTTCTGGTCGCCTGTAGTTAAAATCTAACGGTATCAATTTAGTCTCATCAATATGGTACATATAATGTCCACCTAGAACTGCAACTTGGCTGCATTTTGTAATGATACTTAGATAGTATCCTTTGGTGAACTTTATAAATCCCAATAGTCCGTAACCCTGAGCAATTTTATGAATACCACCCTCGATACTCTCATCCAATCCATCGAGTAATTCAACCATGTCCTTCCGCGTGTAAAAGTAGCTCTCATCCTCTAGTATTATTAATAGATTCTCATTACTTTGGTCTTTGCCTATTTCTAAAATTCTAAATAATGATTCTTTTGCATTGCTTCCCACGATATACATCGTTGTCAGGGAATTGTAAATAGTGAACCTCTGTAATATAATTCTCTTGTTATTAAACTCTGGGAAAGAATTCGAGTTATTATCCCCTTCTTCATTACTACTATTATCTTCTCCATCTTGATCCTGAAAGGCAATTCCATCTTCTTCGTTGGGTAGAGTTGGCCCATTCTCAGGCTTATGTCTTGGATTTCCCTCTTTTTCAAATCTCTCTTCCAATTGATTGAGGTTACTATATTCGCTATTCATCTTCTTAAAGTGACTCCGACGAAGAAGACCACCAATTCACATTACAATGATGTCCTAATGTTTAGTTTTGATTTGCGCGCAAATCTTATCCTGTATCATTTATAATATATCTCAAGTATTTATACATGCACACCTATTCAAGTACATATTTTCATAATTCCCCCAATATCGGTATTTTCCACTTGAGGCCCCATTTGTCATACGTGCATACTTTCTCCTTTTCTGACCTTTCAATGTTTTCAGAACAATCCAACTCAAAATTACCAAACCTGTTAATGAATTGCCGTCTTTGGTAGACAGTATTAAACTTAAAATATCGATTTTTAAAGTTTTTACGATAATAGAAAGCAGCATAATTGCTTAATGCATTGTCTTGTAACATTTCATTGCTCTTGACAACATCTTCATTCTGCTGGTCATCCTCGCTGTACTCAACTAGAAAATCATCATCGTAACATTCGCGGATACTAAGTGGATCACCGTCTCCATACATTTTCAAAGACTGTTGCATACTCAAGTTATCCAGCGACCCGCCATTTTGAACAAAATTTAATGCCTTGTATAGATTTTTTAATGGCAAGTTGATGAAATGTTTGTATTCCGTTTCATTGACAGCATAGTAAAGCAAGTCAAAATCGTTAAAAAGCAATGACGGTTGGGAGATATCAATAAAAAATATTCGAAATCCAGATTTTAAGTAAAGACCTATCTCCTCCATTACTAACTGTACCTTATGTAGTTTGTTATGCCTTTCAAGATTATTGCTTTCTTCAGTCTGATTTTTCCACGGTGGGATATAGAACTCGCCAATCTTAAGGAAACAGAATTGTTGTTTCGGAAGAATATCATTAATATTGGTTGGTGGATAAAAAGTTTGTACTTCTGCTTCATCCTTCTCGTTGAAATATTTTATTTCAAATTTTGTAGTTCCTAATCCTCTTCCGTGCTTGATGACCAAACCAATGTTCAAATTGTACAAACCTGGAGCCAACCATAACGACTTCGTATATGAAAGAAGATACGTCCTATTAATTTCGACAAAATGATTGTATATGTAACTAGTAGGTTCATCTATCTTGTAATCAGAATACTCCGCAAAGAGACGCTTGTTCTTTAAAATTGAGTACACATATCTCCAAGAATCCCTGATGTATATTGAATTCAATGGATTGGGATCAGTTACATCAACACCTTCTGGATCAAGATTAAGTCTTGAAGCTATGACATTACGAGAGTGGTGTCTAAATGTGTCTAATGTTTTGATATAAGTCTTGATCCAAGGAATTATCTTGATAATTACTAAAATAACGTCATCACCAAAAGTTGCCAAAATCTTGTCAAAGAACAAATCATTGTACAAAATGTAGAAATATGAATTCACATTTTTCAATGATGATGAAGGTGTAAGGTGTAGAAGTTTAACCTGTATTTCCAAAGGCAAGCGCTGTAACATGAAAAAGTGAACATCAATGACCAAAACAAGTATGTTCAGATTATATCTTTTGTGGAGATTATTTGTTTTATAAACTATAATAGTCATGTGAACTGATAAGTAATATCCGACTAAGTCCTCAGAACCGACTTCAATTCCGACCACTTAAATTTGTACAATCCACAGTCAAGGTAGTTAGCTATTTCAATTGCCTATCTTTTCTCTCTACTATAATGGGAATTCAATCTACACATTCTCCAATGGGAAAGAATCTTCAGTCATCAATTCTTCCTAGGTTGGGAGCGATTGTTATATTTCCTCTACTCTGTTTAGTTTATTACCTGGTAAACTCAATTACCAACAACACCACGTTTCATGGTTCACTTTCAGGAAATATAGCTAGCAATTGTCCCACATACAACTATTCTAGGCCCGAATCTTTTGCTAATGATAATTCTACCGTTTTCAATATCATATATGACGATAAATTTAGAAATGAATCTGCTTATAAATTATCGGGGGCAGTAAGGATTAAAACTGATGTCTACGACGATAGCCCACTTGTAGATGAAGACCCACATTACTGGAAGGCTAAATTTTCTCCATTTCATACCTACTTGGAGAACACTTTTCCGATTGTTTGGAAAAATCTCAAAGTTGAAAAGGTTAACAACTGGGGTCTCGTTATTACCTGGCAAGGCTCTAACAAGAACTTTAAACCAGTTCTCTTGACTGCACATCAAGATGTGGTTCCTATTCAGGAGTCTACTCTTACTGATTGGACTTACCCACCATATGACGGTGTGTTTGATGGAAATAAAGTTTGGGGACGTGGATCTGCAGATTGTAAGAATCTCTTGATAGGGCTCTTGGAAACTGCAGAAGAGTTGTTTAAAATTAGCTTCAAACCGCAAAGGACAATAATTTTTGGATTTGGATTTGACGAAGAGATAGGTGGTGAAAGAGGAGCCAATTCCATTAGTAAACTATTGCTTGAAAGATATGGCAAAGATTCTTTCTATGCAGTGATAGACGAAGGAGGACAGAGTATTGTGAAGGAGAATGACGTACTTTTAGCTCTTCCTGGAACAGGGGAGAAAGGTTCAGTTGATGTTATCATTGGCTTGAGTACCCCAGGAGGGCATTCACTGGTTCCACCTGATCATACTTCAATTGGGATTATTTCGCAATTAGTGGAAATACTTGAAGACAATCCTTTTGATTCAATATTTACCCCACAGAATCCTACCTTTCATGAATATCAATGTATCGCTATTAATTCTCCAACACTTGATTCTGAAGTAAGAAGTGCAATTTTACAGGCAGAATATGATACAAAGTCAAATGCAAGAGTTAGAGAGTATCTTTATAATAAGTCACTATTAAGTAGATACTTAATAGGCACTTCTCAAGCTATCGATCTAATTCACGGAGGTGTAAAGTCAAACGCTCTCCCAGAATATGTAACAATTGATGTTAATCATAGGATAGCCATCGAAAGTTCAGTTGATGAAGTTGTTTCCCGAGATTTGAAATATGTTAAGACAATTGCAAAAAGATTTGATTTGGGAATCGTCTTTGAAGGTGAAGAAATAAAGGAAAAAACTCGAAAAGGCTATTTTACCGTTTACAAATTATCTCATTTGGAACCTGCGCCCATCACACCTACTGATGGACGTGTTTGGGAGCTTTTTGCAGGTAATATAAGACATGTGTACGAAGAAATTGCTTTTCTGAGAGCAACACATCCTTTACATGGGGTTGATATAGTGGTGGCACCAGGTATTGCTACAGGAAACACTGATACAAGATACTATTGGGATCTTACTAGAAATATCTTCAGATATCGACCAGGAGTGTCCACATCTGTTGAATCCCATGCTCATGGTATTGACGAGAGTATCACGTTTGACTCCCATTTGCAAGTTATTGCTTTCTATTTCGAGTATTTGCAGCTAATTGACAATGACAGTTAGCCTCACTAATTTTTATCAACAAATGATTTTATAAACACGTGAGTACACTCACATTTATTTTTGTGCGGAAGATTCCAGAATATTGAAGGCTGGAAGAAAAAGTGAGGGTGGATGAAATGTACTTAAGTTTCGTTCACTTTTCTTTTTCATAACCGAATTAATTATAAATAATTACAATGGTATCAGCTACTCCAACTGTCTTATGGGCACAACGTTCTAATTCCAGCGATGCCTCAAAGAACCTTCTCTATTTAACAATTGAGGTTCTCGACCCAATTAATACTAAATTGGACTTAACCTCGACAAATTTGAAACTTTCAGCTGATTCCTCAGATAGTGATACACACTATGAATTGAACATAGAATTCTTTGACGAAGTGGATCCTGTAAACTCTCACAAGAACACTGAAAATGGATCTCATATTTACTTGGTTGTAAGAAAAAAGAATTCAAAAGAAGAGTTCTGGCCTAGATTAACCAAGGAAAAGTTGAAATATCACTACATTAAAACTGATTTTGACAAATGGGTAGATGAAGACGAACAAGATGAGAGCCCAGAACAGGAAGAGGACATGTCGAACATGATGAATATGGGTGGAGGTGCTGGCGGGGCCCCTGACTTTTCCCAATTATTGCAAGGTGCTGGAGGTGCTGGAGGTGCCCCAGACTTTTCTCAACTATTGCAAGGCGCGGGTGCTGGTGTTGGTGCTGGTGCTGGTGGTCCTGGTAATTTCGACATCAGCGCATTGGCTAACCAATTGGGCCAAGCTGGCGGTGCTGGTAGACCGGAAGATCTCGAATTTGACGACGATGATGATGATGACGATGAAGAAGTAGAAGAAATCAAGTAGGTAAACACTTCTTGTATTAACTAATTGCTTTGGTACGTACGTCTAGATATGAGTGTATAAAATTTTTCTGTTTCTGACCACTTGGACAACACAGTCCCTAAAGGGACGAGTTTGTTTTGGGACATCAATTCAACAACTAGCTCACTAGATTCTGAAGTTAGCCCCGTAGGCATTAGAGGTGGAAAATCAGAGTTGTCTGTCGCCAGGCTGGGAATCAAAGCATTCCATATATCAATTTGGTATGGCAGCCCTTCGACCACAATTTGCGATTTAGTCAGATCATTGAATAGAACTTTTATCTTTCTTGAAATGTGTACTTGGTGTAGGATGCAGCTTAGATGATTCAAGTGAATTGCTGAGTATTCCTGTTTGTTCACAACCAATCTCCTGACGTCAACATAATTCAGCTGCTGGTTTTTCAGCAATGGCGTTGAGTGTATGAATTCCTTGAACACTCCAAAAAGACCAATGATTGAAAGTTTATCTTCTATTAAAGGAGAAAAGTTCAAGTAATTAGAAATTAATTCCACAAATTCTGACCATGTTTCAATTAAACATACTTCAATCCTAGAGATGAGGTTAATTTGGTTCACCGAGAGATCATCACACCGCAAATCAAAATTGCAAGTTTCGTATATATCACAATCAGTAACAAAGATTTTTGCAGTCCCATAAGTAGGAAAGTTCTTCAACTCTTGGATAACAATGTCTGAAAATTCCTCAAAAGTGAGATTTTCGCTACAGCATTGTAGCATAGAGAATGCGTTTGGCTATTTGGTACAAGTCGAATTATATTAGTCCCAACACGAAGATTTGTTAGGTATTTCCCAGAAGGTCGTGCAGAGTTGCAAATATTTAGTGAGGTGAAAAATTTACAATATGGAAAGTAAATTGAAATTGACGTTAGAGAAAGTATCGCGAGATTTAACAATATCATTAACAAGAAATCGACATGGTTGTGTTGTATAAGTCGCGTGGGACACTCAACAGGTTGACGAAATACTGTTTGCAGAGCTGTAGAAATTATTCTCTCGGTATTGCTGAAAACATCCAGCAGTTGTCGCAGAAAGAGATACGTGATAAGGCAATTGCTGATGCTCTTGCCAGAGAAGAAGAGGAATATGCAAAAGTTAAGGCTTTGCGTGAGTTAAACAACCAAACTTCCGAATTGATAACTTCTTTGAACAAAATTCCATCAACTTTGGTTAATTCTAGATTGCAAAAGTTGCAACAAGACTTACGCAAATTGCCAGAGAACAAAGTGAAGGAATTAGACGAAGAGTTGGAAGAATTCATGTTTTCTCATATGAAGTTACCATATGGTGAGGTATACAACAGACCATGGAGTAGTAAACCAAATGAAGAACCGGGTTTTATTTCCAGCAGCAATGAAGTGATACAACAGAGACTTGTTTCAACAACTTCGAGTTCATACTCTACTCAATTTCCAAACTTGAAACCAACGCCAGACTATAGAGGTTACTCTGAACAAGAATTGTTTTTGAGACAGCTCGCACATTCTCGTCTTTCTGGTTCCTTGGGTTCCACGTTGTCAAATGTATATAGACCAAAAGACGACATCAAGAATCCAACAAAGTTGCAAGATGTCTCCGTTGCTACGTTAATGGCAGCAGGTTGTCACTTGGGTCATTCCAAGTCAAATTGGAGACCAAGTACCCAGCCATTCATTTACGGTGAATATGATGGAATTCATTTAATTGATTTGAATGAGACCATTGTTGCCCTTAAAAGAGCATGCAATGTCATAAAGGGAGTTTCTAAAAAAGGTGGTATAATTCTTTACGTAGGTACATCAAGAAATTTATTCCAAAACAGAGCATTAGAAGAAGCTGCAATCCGTTCTAATGGTTATTATGTCACGAAAAGATGGATTCCAGGTATGATTACCAATTATACTGAAGTCACAAAACAGATCCAGGGTAAGCAAAAGATTGAAATTGATATGGAAAACAAACCAACTGGGCATAACTTGGGAAATGAACTAGGCCTTATAAAGCCAGACTTGGTTGTGATCCTCAACCCTGTTGAGAACAGAAACTGTATCAACGAATGTATCTTACTGAGAGTTCCCACTATTGGTTTATGTGATACCGACATGGAGCCATCCTTGCTAACTTATCCAATTCCATGTAACGATGATTCTGTCAGATCGGTATCTTTGATAACCGGAATATTGTCTAACTCGGCAGAAGAAGGTTTGTTTGAAAGATTGGACGAAGTGAACAAGTATAACCAAATTAAAGATAAACGTCTAATTCGAAAGAGAGAATCTTGAACTCTTGCACTCTCTCCAACTAAGTTATTCTCTTTTCATAGTCATTGTAAATAGTAATAAACCACGTAAATACGCAATTCTTCGAAGATACAAGAACAATTTAGTAGTTTAAAGGCGCTTTCTCGGCGTTGGAAGCGGCCGACTGTATACCCCCTTTCTTCAACAGTAATCCCTTCTCTTCTATTTCTCTATGGAAATTTGCCATATGAATTTTCTGCGAATTTATATACTGTTGAAATTCAAATTTTTTCAAAGCAGCTTCTCTGTTTTCTTCTATTCTTCGTTCTAAGGTATGTACATCTAGCTCCAAGTTCGATATATCTTTGTTGTTGTGTTTGTTTACGAGCTCAGAATTATCAAAGGATAGACATCCATGCAGACTGATCAAGTTCTTTACATTATCCTCCCTTGATCGGACTTTCATATGGTATTCCAACAACTCTGCTTTCGTTATATTTATCATTTCTAATTAGTAGTATGCAAATGTATTTTATTATAAATCGCGTTATTGAAAAGTACGCTCTCTATTAAGGTACAGTACATCAAAAATTTCAAGCAAGCAGCAAAACACAACAATTATGATATTAAGTTATTAGGTATTTAAACATTATGAATAAGTTATTAACAAACAATTGATTGAATGTCTGTAATGATATCAATTATTCGTACTTTTTGACTTCTTCTTCGCTACTTTCTTCCGTTTCAGATTCGTCGTCACTTCTTTCATCTTTAGCGACTCCTCCAACGGCGTATCTCCAAAGGATACGGAAAATTAAGAATAGCCAGTATAAGTTAACTATTTGCAATGCACCAATCAAGAATAGGACGATTGGTTGTGAAATGTAGCACTTGTATTGTTGTGTATCCCAGTTTAATTCCCATTCACCGACAGTTCTAAATTCGGTTAAAACAGACCACAAGATTCGGATGTTCACGTAGTGTCTAAAGTAAATCCATATGAAGACAAAAAGGAGAAAGAAAGGACCGGCTATGGCATAGTCCAAGTAATTCAAGGTCTTCGACGTAGCTAAAAAGAAATCTGAAACATCCATTGAAACAAAAATTTCCAAACCCATCCAAGTGAAATGGAATCTGTACGAACACCAAATTAATGCTATAGTGATTATATGATGCAACACTAATTCTTTGAAATCCTTACGAGGCTTTTCTAATTGTAATATCAACACTACCGACTGTTGAACCCAGAAAGCGGCCTGCCCTAAGTAATAGATCTTGAAATAGAAGTTGTGAGTCTTGTGCGGATAGCTAACATAGAATGGAGTGGTCTCAAAAAACCAAAGTGGTAAAGTAGACATTATCCATAATCCTGCTGGGCCAGATATGCCGTAGTAAAAGACTGCATAGGTCTGTTCCATGAATCTTTTTACCTTAGCTTCCTTCTTAACACCCAAAATATGTGCCAATGGTCTCAAGACGCAAACCATTACAAACTCTCTTAAAAAAGTAAAAAATATAGCATAAAACCCAACGAAATAAAAGTCATTTCCACCCTTCGCATACTGGTCGGTTCCAGGTATCTTGTAAGATGGAACAACTAGTGCTTCGAAGAAACGATGTACCAGAGTATTGATACCAGACAACCAGTAAGTACTGTACGATGCTATCAAAACCAAGAATGGAGCTATCCAAGTATGTCTATAGCACAACTCCCTGGAAGCAATAACAATTTTCTTCAATATTGCAGTATCTGAGCTCGACTCACTGCTCAAAGCAACAATTCTGGCATCAGACATCTTTCTCTGCCTTTTGGAGGTATGCATGGTGGAAAGACCAGGAGAAGCTGTGTCACCTATGTTTATCTCTCCAATAGAGGAACCACGGCGACGGTGAATATAAGTATCCAGACCACTAATTTGTGGGGAGAGATGGGAAATTGGTTCTGGATTGCTCATTTTGATGTCTTCTACCGTCCAAGACTTTTGTAGCTGTAGAAGCTAAGTGTAAGAAGAAAATCTTTTTCTTTAAGTAATATTTCTTCAACGGTAGCGCTGGGTGTTGTTTGCATTTTTAGCTACTGCACAAAAGCTTCTTTCAAATAGGGGTCGGTTCCGGAACTTGAAAAATGTTCACAACATAGAACACAGTTGGTCATTTTACAGTCATCAACAAACTATCTTGTAGATTTGAAGCTCTCTTGTAAGTCTAGCAAATCAATTGAGTTTTCAAACCTCTTTTTGTAAATTGTTTTTATATATTTATAAAATTTACATAGTTGCCAATAAAATGGCTAATTATATCAATATCATCAAAAAATAATTAGATTCGTATCTCGTATCAAGTTTTTACACTACAATGTTCTAAGAAATTCTGAACATTTCTGACAGAATCACGGTCGATTGTTACTAGTCTTTCTAGCAAAACGGGTTCTGATATATATATTTCGACCTGCAATGTCACACTTGAGTATTGGAAATAAAACACGCGCGTCAGTTCACATGATATATCCTACATATAAACAAGTACCTATATCTTAAATGAGTGATTCTTAAAAGGCAATGCTTCCTAATATTAACTTCAATTACACAACATATTAATTACATTAACCGACATTATGTACAAAGCAAAGAAGACTACAGATTCACTGTTGGAGCAGTTGATTAAGAGGGCTACTGATGAAACATTAACAACCAATAATTGGGAGTACATCATTGCCGTTTGTGATAAGGTGAAGAGTGACCCAGAAGTGGCAACCAAGAAAGCAATTACTATTTTGACTACACGATTACTGAGTAAGGATGCCAATGTATTGTTGAGAACACTTTCCTTAATAATTGCTCTAGGCGAGAACTGTGGATCACGTATGCAGCAAGAAATTGCTTCGGATGCATTCCTAAAGCCGTTAACCAAGAAGCTTAAGGAGAAGAAGTTACATGAAACCGTAAAGGTGGAAATTGCGAAATTAATTGAACAATTGCACGAATCTTTCAAGTCTGATCCCTCATTGAAGCCGATAACGGATGCGTATAATAAGTTAAAACAGGAACATCCAAGATACCTTGAAAGAAATGTACCAAATAAACCGGAGAAGCATGATATCAATTCCAAAAAACAATCGGAAGAGGATGAATTGCAAAGGGTAATCAACTTATCCCTACAGGAGTACGAAAGAGAACAGTTTGCGAAGAATCTTCAGAAACCACTTCCAGATCCCAACAAAAATTCTGCTAGAAATACAAATATCGTCCAGATAGACTCCGATGACAAAAAGCCCGAGATAAACAAGGTCAGAGCAATGTTCGATTTGATTTCTCATGAAAAGGATGAGCTATCTTTTAGGAAAGGTGATATAATTACTGTGATAGAGGTTGTTTACCGTGATTGGTGGCGTGGTTCATTGCCAACGGGAGAAGTTGGAATATTCCCGTTGAATTACGTAGCCCCTATTTATGCGAAGTCGCAGGATGAAATTGAAAAAGAATTGCAAATAGAACGCAGATTGCTTAATGTCGAACTGAAGAAGATTGATAGAGTTTTGGCTTTATTGTCAGCAGCTACTAATGGCAATGAAAATATAGACGACGAAGAACTAGAGAATTTATATGGGCAGGTTAGTGGACTACGCTCGCAATTGGGTCATCTTATTATGAAGCATAATCAGAGAGAAAAGGAGTTGAAGTCATTAAATGAACAGTTAGCAATCGAAGACAAAGCATACCATGATTTGTTAGATAAACTGATCTCGACTTTTAGTAATATGAATTCCTACAATTCTCAGGATGTTGTTCCATACCCAACTGGAGGCACTCTCAACAATGGATATCCCACTGCTCCTAATGCTTACTCTAGTTACAATACATACCACGGAAATACAACTACTCCTTTGGCCATGCAGCCTACTAGCCTCGGTTTCGGAAATTTTATGTATGGTCAACAATCTAACCAACAGCCCCACCAACAGTCCCCACAAGAACAAGATTCACAGAAAAGGACTCAGCAAAATCCACCAGTAGATTATCAACTGTACCTGAACATAAATAGTTTTCCTGAGGTAGATAGAATGTAGCTTTATTACATAGGGATAACAATACGCTGTTTATTATATGCTCATTTTAACCGAATGTACACTCCATAGAAAAAAAGTTACCTCAATAAATATTAATCAATTCGTACAACTTTACGTAACAGATAGACTAGGCTCCAGACAAAATATGTCAGATACATTATACGCACATAGAGAAGATCAAAATAATCAAAGGTTTGAACAGCTCGCTCAAACTTTACATCAATTTCGCAACACAGTTAATAATGATATCCATGGATCGATACAGCAGGAAAATTCCATTTTAGATTCGTTGAATGACACCTTTGGTCTGTTAATGCAACAAGTCAAAAGAACAAGCGGTGACTTGAGATCGGTTATGAATAGAAATGCTAGTTTAACTAGAATTGTAGGGATGATTTTAATTGGGTTCTTTGTTATCTGGATGTTGTACAAACTCAGATGATTTCAGTCGAGAGATGCTACAAGGGGGCAATTAATAGAATAAATTAGTTAATTTTCAACATATGATCAGATTTCAATTGATTTTTAGATCTATCGCTAATTAACTACTTTTTGTAAACAACATCAGATCCTAATCTATAGTTACCAATGGCACTACCCCAATTTATTTTTGATCTAGTCACTGGCAATAATCTTCTTAAGTTCTTGAAGTATTTTTGATTTAAGTCATTGAAGTTCTCCACTATTTGCATAGTGATCTTGTTTTCCAAATTGTTTATAGCATTGGTAATTGCACTTGCGTTTGTAGAAATTAAGTTTTCCTTGACAGGTTCTTTGAAATTCAATCGAACGTTACCATCTTCATAGTAATGAATGTCCAAGGAGACTTCCCCGATTATTGACGTCTGCTTGATATTGTAGAAAGACTTCCATTGGCCAGTAAAGAAGTTTTCATGGTTCAAACGTTGACCAATAACAATGATTTCCACCTCTTCGGAACTCTTCGGAACAACCGTGAAAGCAAATGTAGAAGGGTAATGATCTTCACCATACTGAGTTAATTTCTCAACCAATTCGTTATAGTACCCCGGATAGTCAACAAGTGGTGTGAATGGTTCCAAGTCAATTGCTTGTTGCGCCTTTATGTCGATGTTGAATTTCTTTTTGTTAATAAAATCGATGTATTTTGACGAATTGGAGTCCTTATTGTACTTGGACGCGATGTATGTGGAAGAAAAGACAGCTGCATTCTCATTAATAAATTCTTCAATCGATTCAACTACAGTCGAAGAGTTATTACCTGATAATAAGACGGACAAGTCCTTACTTACATAAGGCAATTCAGTTGGTGCAGCGGATTGGACTAATGAGTTAACAACAGTTTCTAATTTAATAGACATTGGGAATACGAATTACAGATGAGTGTGGGTTTTTCAATGGAGTAATTTTCACAAGAAGCAAATGTTCTCAGTCAGGTTTGGTTCTCATTCCCGTCTAGTTGAATAGTGTAGATACAATTAAGTGTGCATACAAACTGCACAAGGGGAAGCTTTGATCTATGTATATCGAAATATTTTTGTATTTTAACACTTCTAGTAGGTTGGGACTAAAAAAATGATATCTAGATCCGCACTTACAAGAAGAACTTAAATTTATTGAATTATGCCAGTAAATGATACTAAGATCTAGGAAATTACAGTTCACAGGATCGGCTGCAAAAGAAAAATATGCGTTCTTGATTTAAGGAACTACATATACAACTAAGAGAGCAAG
Source organism: Scheffersomyces titani (assembly GCA_030565185.1). Lineage (NCBI taxonomy): Eukaryota > Fungi > Ascomycota > Pichiomycetes > Serinales > Debaryomycetaceae > Scheffersomyces > Scheffersomyces titani. Next base: position 16,757 of record JAJMBD010000062.1, read on the forward strand.
AAGGCTCCAGCGCCTTCATTAATAGCTTGAAGCAATCTTTCCCTCATGAGAATTTCTGATGAATAGTTAGGGAGCTTGAGGTAATTTGCACAAGTCATTACACTAGGTAAGTAATCATCATCCTTCAAGCCTTCTTCGGCATGCTTTCTAACAACAGTGAGCTCTGGTCTAAGAGCCTTAAAACCACCAATGGGTAACTTCGGTGCTCCCGTAAGGAATTGTAAGAATGATCTGCGCTCTCCATCGTTGAATTGCACGAGAATTGTGATTAATGACTTGATAGCATCAGATTCCTTTGTAAACCCGTGATTCGCATTGACAGCTGAAGTAATGGTATCAATTGACCAATCTTCATCTGCTCCACCAAATAATCCAGACAATTCCTCAGGTGAGAAAATTATTAACGTATTTACAGGGAATACGTTGGAAAATCCGTCCATGAATGATTTGGCTTGGTGAACAATACCAGTGAAAAGAGAAGATTCCAATATTCTATTAATGTACAACTCGAGATTTGTTGCAGTAATTTGTATCTCACTACCATCGGCAATCAATTCAAACTCAGCATATCCAGGTAGCTCAAAGTAAAGTGATAAGTCCTGAATGGTAGAGCCATCAATCATGATGGAATCGCGCTCATCCTCTTCAATATGTGGAAATAATTTAACATACTTGAGTAAATGTTCTACTGAATCTGCCAAGGCAGGATCAACCATTCTCAAACTAGATATGTTCGTCATTTTCTTTAAGCTCTTGTGGCTCGTCTTTTGAACGCCATGGAGGTTGAAGTACTGCACCAATTTCAAGAAAACTGGATTAAAATTAAAATCCACGATTCTAGAATCTAGCAAAGCTCTAGCAACAAATTTTCCCAATGATGAAAAGAAAGACAACACTTTTCTACCATTTTCAGTTGAAATTTGGTGTTTATCCAATGGGGCAGGGAATAGACCCAAGGCATTTGAAACATATGCCTCGTTATCAACTTCCAGTGGGTCATTATCCCTCCATAACTTCAATTTCTTCTTCGAGAATTCCTTTGAAACAGTAGCGTAAAATTCCAAAGTTGGCCCCAATCCTGACCCTACCTCGTCGAAATATTCAATCTCCAAAATTCTGGGCGTCGATCCATAGAGACCGAGAACCTTTATAGCGCTTTGAAGTATAAACTTTCTAGATATTCGCACCTTGTGTCTAGTCGGACGACCTAACTGTGCTCTTTGGCTGTTGTTATTGTTTGTATTGTTGTCATCATTACCTTGATTGGTTCTCATTTGCCATTGATGAATCAATCGAGAGTAACCAAACGACGTCGACTGCAAAAAGAATATTCTGGTTTCCAAAGGAAAAATGAACGGAAATTGCTTTGTGACGTGGATGCTCCATCCCGGTAATGTACCGCTAGCAACAACTAATGGTTCTTCCAACTGTCTGTTCAATTTAACTGTAAGCTTCCAATTCATGAAATCACTGACTGGTATTGCAACTGTATTGGGTATATTAATTTTCACAAATGCATTCATCTCGAACAAGACCTTCAATAATTTGAGGATGTGGACCGTAGTCTTGTCATATATGTCTAATTCGTTTTCCTTGATATGGAAACTGTAGTTCATCAATTTAATTTCTTTGGTCACTGCGGAACTAATTCTTCTGTATGAAATATTGTGAACTGACGACCATATTTTTGATGGATCAACAATTTCATCTGGCTTGCTCTGCAATGATCGATAAATAGCTCCATAAATAGTAATTTCATTTGGAACTGATTCGCCATTGATTAAGAACTCTATGCTAAAAAGATCATTTTTAGAGCCATCGTCATTGCCATTGTCAAAATCTCCGTTCGAGCGATCTCTTCTTCCACTAAGTTCTTCAATAAATCGAAATCTTTGCTTCAAATAAGTGTCAACTGACTTGAAAGTAGCAATTGCATGAACGGATAGAATCATATTTTCCATATTTGAAGGTAATTTGCTATCGGCTCTATTTTCTGCAGCAATTAATTTCAATTTGATTTGCTTGGCCATAATAGCAGTTTGACTATTGTCATTTTGGAAAAATGAACCAAGGCTAACTATACTAGAACTTCCAGAAGAGATAATTTGGAACGATTCAGTTCTGGTAAGAGCCTCTTGAAGTTTGGACACCAAGAATGCAGATGAACCCCGCAATTTATTCACAAAAAAAACAGAAATGAATGCCTTATAACAGTCACTGAATTCAAATCCAAAATCATAGGATTCTGAATTAAAGACTTGAGACAAAGACTCAATAATCCCTGACGAAATCAATTCAAAACTAGAAATTTGAATGTTGGAATTTGCTCCATTGAGCGCAAATTCTAATTTATCCCACATCAACTTCCAATCTTCGAAAGAGAGACCCTTCAAGTATTTGTGATCTCTAAGTTTCGAGTCTATCTCATTTAATAATTGCAAATGCTCAGGAATAGACGAATTGCCATTAAACTTAAGTTCTATGTATGACTGTTCGATAATTGTGCACACATTGTATATCTTGTATAGAATGCTGCTGTTTGTCAATTTGTATTCATACTCTTTTGTGAATTCTGTGTCAATGTACTTGTTATTGTAACTTGCAGAAATGGAATGCACTCTTGAACTGCTTTCTGCGGCCACTTCATCTTCGACATTGCCCGTCAAACATTGAACAATCAGCAAAATATCATTGATTAAGCCTTCCCTTTCAAACTCAGGAAGAAAAGTTTGAGGTGCTTTCTCTATAAGAAGCCTTGCAGTAAGCAATCCACTAAGGAGTAGAACATTTGAATTCATTTTTGATACATCATCCGACGAATTCTCAGCTTGAGAATATGGTAAATCACCATATGGTACATCACCCAGTTCATCTTCTTCATCTTGATCCTCATCATCGTCACGAGCTTCATTTTCGTCGTGATTCTCAACCTCAACATCTTCACCACCGTCGCCATCAAAAGAATTTTCTTCCTCAATATTATTCGCTTCTTCCTGCGAAATTTCCTCATCAATTTCTTGTTCAATTCCAGCTATTTCCTCTTCTTCTCCATGTTCATCGACAATTAAATTATGGTCATCAACATTTCCTGCGAATGTCTCATCATCGCTGCTTAGCATGTCTAAATCATCCTCCTTCGTAAGCAATTTTGCTAATCGAGCGGTATTGGATTGATTGTGTCCAATCAGTGCTTTACTTTGGTTGGCAACCGATGCTAGTATATTTGTCATCAAATTGACATCTCTAATTTTATGCAAATCTGATACTGTACTGAAGCTGACAATCCTAAAAATGTCGATGAAAACTTTTCTTCTAATTTCGTAATCCATAGTAGCCTGAAAACTACACATTAGTAGATGCCAAATGTCATTAACAAATTCGTAGTAGTGTCTTGGAATGATTTCATTACATAGCTCAACTCTCGACTTGTTCAATTTCTGTTTTTCTTCGAAGTCTTCATGGTCATTTCTTAAGAATGGGGTGTCGATAGGAGAATAGCTTATGGGCAATAAATAGCCGATCAAATGGAGAAACTGCGAAAGGAGCTCTTTGGGAGCTGCCATTAGAGCTTCGATTGATATAGATTCACCAGTTGTTTTCATGAGTGATTGATGGAAATTTGCTTTCTCGGATGGAGATGTATTTGACTTAAACTTAGAGTATTTGTTAAGAGACTTGACGATAACTTCCCCGATCGAGCACTCACTCAACAATATTCTAGAAATTTCAACACTTGTACTACTCAAAATTATCAAAGATTTGATTAAACTTAAGCACGAACTGTAATTTAGTACAACTTTAGACGAATCATTTTCAGAAGATGTATTCAGTGATTTGTTACAACTCATGTAGATTACCTGGGTGAAATCTTTCAATAATAATTCTTTGTTCAGGAATAATTCCTCTAACAAGTCAGGTTTGGTCTTGAAGCTGATTATGATTCGAGATATAGTCAACCATGCATTCTCCACAACCACAGAATCAGTGTGATTTCTGACGACCTTAGAAATATTGTCCATTATATCCTTTACCTTCTGGAAGTTTGCAATTGAAATATTTGTACAAGAATTTGATACAACTGACAAGCACTTCCTTTGGGCATGAATAGTTAAAAAATCCATATATTGTAGACATGCTCTTAGACCATCGTTGGCAATGATGCTGTTGTGAGAAATAGGATCACGAGAAATCATCTCAAGTGTTTGTAAAGCTTGTTCGGTTAAATCTATGTAACTTACCTCCATGAGTTTGCTGCACAAAACTTCAATTGCATGATTGTTGAGGGCGTCATGAACAAAATCCTGGTTGACTTCTAGAAAATTATAAAGACATCGACAAGCAACGAGTTGTATCTCTAATTCTTCCGACAAATTTACATCTTCCATTATATTAGTCAAGCTCTTTGCCAATTTGTTAGCGGGAATAAGGCGTTCAGCGGTAATACCATTCATCATAAGCAATCTCTCTGATAACTCATTTAATGTTTCAAGAATTATGTATGGGTCTTCTCTTTGATTCAAATTATTGATCAAACCATCAATTTCGCTACTTTCCCTATTCATTCTTCCTCCAAACATTATCCCACCGCCCATTAGTCTTTGCACTACATCAACAAAGACCTGACCGCTGCCAGAAGACAAATGCGAACCACTCCCCGACGATGATAAAGTTCCAATCGCACGCAAAAACTCGGCACGAGGGTCATCATCATCCATTACTTCGTCTTCGTCCCCTATACTCCCGGTATTACTATGGTCAAGTTCATTTCTCGAACTGGAACTTCTACTTGATCTCAACTGAACTAGTCTTCTCAAGTCGCTGGGTTCTACTTCGTCAACGTCGCTCATGTCATCATTGCCACCATTGTCGCCATCAGCGTCATCGGCCCCGGGATCGTCTGTGTCATCGTGTGTATCTCTATCCTGTTCATCAAGAAAATCGCGTTGGCTCAGTCTTCGCCTTTGAGCCTGCTCCGAAAGTCTCTGCAAAGAATCATCTTCATCATCGATGCCATCATTTTCTTGTTCTTCATTGGCAGAATGGTATGCAATATCAGGCGAATTCTCTCCTTGGTCGATAGAATCGTCATCTCCTAGCTGACCGCGTTTGGTGTTAGGCATTCTCAGTCTAGAAGCTCAAGAATTGTAATTATATAGTTCAATAGCTGACAAACTAGAATATAAGGAATTTGTAGATTACCTTTGCCAAAAAAGTAAGGCGATGATTAGTAGCCTCTCTAGACAAAAAATAGTGTTAAGGAATAATCGATATGTTCAATCAATTCAGCTCCCACAATAAAAAGCACTAGACTTGTACCTGCTTCATATGACCTCAGAGAATACTGGCATCATACTAGGACCATGGGTGAGCCTTACTGTTGGGGCAATGGTAGCAGGGGACAATGGAAAATGTCGTACGTGGCAAGTAATGTCTCAAAGGAGTAGACGACATCTACACAGTGGCTGCAACCTTTTTTTAATCATTTTTATTACATTGTTGCAAACACTACAATTCCTCTTCTTTTCTCCGTAGCACCATAAACATCGAGGACAATTAAATGCCAGTAGACAAATAAATGTATAATATATATATATAAGATGAAAACTAGTACATGTATCTGAAATCTGGTGAAATATTTGAATAGTCGTTACCTTTACCCAATTCTTTGGACCAGTTCATGGTACCGGAAGCAATTCTTTTGTTCAAGTTTCTCAATCTAAATCTCAACAAGACAGCAGTTAGAATGGCACACAAAATGAAGGCACAATTGCAGACGAAAGCAGTTAAGTATCTTGGTGAAGCCGAAGCTGGATATAAATAAGCATTCCAGATGGAAGTGGAGTTAGAGATACAGTTCATCAATGCAAGTGCAACGGCTCTCTTGGCTGGAGGTCTTGGGCAACAGTTGGACATCCAGGATAAGATTGTAGTAAAAGAACAGTACAAAGATGGAATCATAATACACATTGCAAAGTACCGTGCTCCAGTATTGAGTGTGGAAGCAGAAATGACAAAAGAAATCAAGGCAATCACCAAGGGTATTGTAACGTGAAAGAATCTTTCACCAGTTTTATCAGCATGTCTTGCCCAAAGGAATGTCGCAATAACAGCAATGCAATATGGAGGTGCTGTCAAACATAAAGTCGTGGTTTTGTTAAAGTTTAAAGTTTGTACAACTGAAGGAAAGAAATTGGTGACACCACAAGCAGCAACCAAAAAAGTGAGAACCATTGTCACCAACCAAACTTTAGAATCCTTAATAGCCAAGAAGAAACCACTCATAGTGGATTCTTGAGAATCTTTATCAGAGTCATTTGTTCCTACATCTTGTCTTAATTTCCATTGAATAATATCCTTTTCTTGTTGGTTCAAGAATTTAGTGTTGGAAGGGTTGTCTGGTAAAATGAAATAAGCAAAAGGAACAGAAGCAACAGTAATAGCACCTTCAATGAGAAATAAGTATCTCCAGGATCTCAATCCTCTCATGCCATCCATGTTGTCTAAAATTCCAGCGGCAATCAATCCACTCCAGGCACTACTCATTAAACTACCAGAGTAGAGAATAGAATTACGGAATGAGAGGCTCTTCTTGTCGTACCAATTAGAAAGGGTGCTTAATGCAGCTGCAAAAAAACCAGACTCAACAATACCTAAAATGATTCTAATTGCAAGTAGACCGTGGTAACTCTGAACAGCACCAGTACAAGTGGAAATAACTCCCCATATTGTCATTATAGATGTAATATACAAGGAGGGTCTTCCAATTTTGTTCAACAACATATTAGAAGGAATTTGGAACAAAATATAACCGACAAATAGGACGGAAATACATGTTTGATATTGAGAACCCACCAATCCCAAGTCTTCTTCCAAACCACCTAATCTGGCAGCCGCAATATTGTTACGGTCCAAATAGTTCAAGATATAGATGTAAATCAACATTGGCATCAATCTTAGGTCAACTTTTCTAGTTGTCTTCTTATCTAATTCCTTCAATTCTTCTTGGCTCAAACCTTGAAGTGATTCCGGAAGATCATAGTATTCAAGGCCACCATGATCATCTATACCGCTAACTTCAATAATCTTCGAATCGTCAACTTTGCTTTCAACATGAGCAATATCTACCTTCGAAGGTACCGCTTTTATATCGATATGTGAAGTTTGCGATTTTGAGATAGACATTTTTAATTAAAAGAGAATTAAGTGAGCAATTTGTTGGTATTCTTTAACCTATTTATAAGATATACTTCCCCGAGCCTACGACGTAGGAAAGAAGAATTACAGTATGCAAGTATTGTTCAGTTTTTCAACATATTTATTTTAGTGCATAAAAAAATAAAAATTTTTGACTAGGAAATGTTGGCAAAGGTGCAAGAAAAAAGATATTGAAAACTTGTCTTCTTAACTATGCATATCTGAGGCCCATCCCTTGTGCGAACAACATCAGACGGATCAGAACAACATCGATATATCAAACGAACATCGCGTTGTTTCACGCGTATTTTAAGTATTGATATCTCAAGTTCGGATTATCTTTGCGAATTGTAATAGCCGCATTATAAAATATCTCAATTGGAGGTGTGTGGGGAGTGCTGTGCGTGAGATTTGGGGGATTTCGCACTTTTGTGGGGGACAATGACTCGGTGGGGGATATGCTTCGGAGGAACTTAAGAGTGTTTTTCCATTCTGAAGTGATTTTCCATAAGGCACCTCTGGTAACAGGATACAAATTCAGTTCACTTCCTATTGTCCTCTCTTTTTAGCAAGATCCCCCACATTGGTTGGGCTTGGACCAAGACGAGCTTGCCCTGCTAATCTTGATAATTACTACTACACATTGGACAAGAACACCTTTTCAAATACCGAAACGTATAGTCCCATAAGAAAATACATTTTCCAATAAAAGTACCATTAAAAGTCTATTGCAAATCACAAAAAAATTGCCTGTGAGGCATTTTAAGACTAGGCATAAGAACCAAGTGACCAAATAAGGTTTGACCTAGCGAAGATACAATTGTGAAAATACAACTCATCTTCTCCTCTGCAACATTGCATCAATTCAAACAATCCGGAAGCCCGCATTGTGTAGCCAAAGGCATTTCTTACAGGAAACCTAAGAGAAAGTCGTGTATTGGTTTCCGGAACAAGGAACTTCTGTGTGTCCTATTTGAAGAGGGTTGAATATTATTTGACGTAAACGTACAATATCAATCTAATCCGACGCTTCTTGGGGGACCCACCACCTACCATAATTCTGTGGTATTCCATTGAAGCTGGTAATCTAATTGGTTTACTTTTACGGCGTTATCTCTATGCCATATCTCCTCACTTTAAATTTTTCGTTTTAGAAAAACTATATGGATCTGACAGAATGAAAAATCGAATTCAAAATTTTATTTCAACTGTAAGCAAGACTTGCAAGCAATCTGTGTTCCCAACCATAAATTCATTTGTAATGGAATTGTGGGATGTTGGTTTTGCAGAAATGATCACTCTTTGTTCTTCAAAGTTTGTCAATTTTGAGTGCAAATTTCTGAAAATCTTCAAAAAAGTCGAATTTTGTTTTCAGAATGGACACACTACCAAAATAGTCAATCTTTGATCTTATAGACACCCAGCAGTTTGACATATTAAGTTAATATACCCTAGTAAACCATAACCTTATTCAGATTGTCAAATCACGTGACATATGATAAAAAAGTTCCAGATTTTTGAAATACTAATATTGATCGGGAACTCATCAACATACAAAAGTTCAGAAGTAAACCAACCAGATGTCAGAGTGGGAAAAAGTTTCAGACGATGAAGGCAGAGTATATTATTACAATTCCAAAACGAACGAAACTAGTTGGACTCTTCCCAACACAGAAACTTCAATCTCTAGTGGTTCCCAATGGCAGGAATACACTTCCGATGATGGAAGAAAATATTACTATAACGAATCTACAGGAGAAACCACATGGGATTTGCCTCAGGAAATGAAGATAAAGATTGCCCAAGAAGATAGTAATGTTGATAATGAGAATGTAGAGAATATTGAAGAAGTTCCTTCAATAGCAACTGAAGAAAGCCAATTGGATATTCAACTAGCTTCAAAACCAATAAAGAAGTCAGACTTGGCAAATACACCGAAGGATAATTTATATTCCGAATCGGAGGCTTTTGTAGAGATGCTCCGCTCTAATAAAGTTGATTCAACCTGGTCATTTCGAGCAGTGATGTCCAAGTTCATTGATAACCCAAAGTATTGGGCTATTCTAGATGCCTTGGAACGGAAGAACTTATATGACGAATATCTTGTTACGAGGTTCAAGGAAGATTTATCCAACAAGAGTTTATTGGTTGAGACATTTAAAAAGAACTTTGTTGAAACTCTAAAGAAATATGAGGAAGATGGTAGACTTCAGCGGAATAGTAGATGGATATCTGTAAAAAGCTTACTCATCGCTGACGACAATCCAATCTTTAAGCATTCCATTTTGTCAGATGCCCAGATAGCAGAAATATTTTATACGTATATCTCCAGATTACAGAAGGAGTACGAGGTAGAATCGACGAAAAAAAAAGAGCGTGCATTATCTGAACTAGAATCATATCTTACGCAAATTAATCCCACCATTGTATCCAGCACAAATAATTGGCAAGAATTACTTAAAAAGCTCAAGTTGGATGCAAGATTCAGGGCCAACAAGCATTTCAATGTACTAAGTGATGTAGATTTACTTGAATTGTATGAAACCAAGATATATCCGTCTATCTTGCAGAAAATCAAGAGTGAGATTGGTGAAGTTCAGAAGAAGATTTTCAGATCGGACAGGAAAGCAAGACAAAACATTAAGATATTATTGAAGACGCTTGAGATTGATGCAAATTCGAACTTCATAGACTTTCTCAATATTCTAGAAAATGAAGATTCATTCATAGAAATTTGTGGAAGAAATGGATCTACAGCACTCGAGCTCTTTTGGGATATTGTTGATGAGAAGTCACAGGTCTTGAAATTGAAAATGGACTTAGTCGAAGCCGTTCTTCTTGATTTGAAGAAAGAGGACTCTAATCTAACAAAATCCAAGATACTACTGTCAGTGAAAAATTTCATAGAATTTTTGTCCAATTCTAGTGACCAGAGAATTGAGAATTTAGGTATTGACCTTTATGATGCAAACGAAACAGAATTGTTGTATGGGGCATTGAAAAAAGATTTTGAAGCGCAACAAGAGAAGATGCGTATTCGCTTCGAAAGAGATTTGAAAAATGGAATTAATAATACAGCAGACCAACTATTCTACCACTATGAGAAGTTAATAGAAGAGAAGTCAGATAAGATGAATGACGAAATTATTGGTATTCAAGTAACAATCGAAACAAACGGAAGAAAAATATATTCCTTGCAAGAAGAAGTAGACTATTTGCTAGTCTGCGAAAAGCTCAGATCGTTCGGTGAGTTTAATCATCTCGAAAGAATAATCAAGGAATTCCATGTGGGATCAATTGATGAACAGAATTACTGTATTATTGATTCGTCTAGAAGAATATTACTGGAAATGATAAACGTAGCACAGAAGAAAACTTCTCGAAAGAGAAGTGCTCAGGAATCTGAACTGGACGTTAAGACTGAAACAAAGAGAATAAAGTCGGGAGAGTCAACATCAAAGCAAGTCCAGAAACCATTATTGAACTACTAATACACAGAGCATTTATTTAGAATTGAATATTAATTACTTTAAATTTAGTCTGCTTTTATATATTAAAATAGATCAACATGGTTCAAATGCAGATAGAACGACTAAAATAGCGGGCTATTACGAATACTATTTGACCTTTTTACTGTCTATCAAAAATTAGACTGGATTCATAGTCGTGCGATATTCAATTTATAAGGCTCAAAATGTATTCATATACTAACATCTCGTAACTTATCTGGAGGCAATGTACAAGCCATTGAGAGACATCAACGCTGTTTCATGCAAACACTTTCTAGTCAAAATGGTAAGTTATGAGTATGAGATGTGTTCTCCATGAAGATTGAATCAGATTAAGTTGGATTTGAAATTTGAAACAAACTCTTCAAAGTTATTTCATAGAATATATGTGAAGTTAGTGTTTGATAAAAAGTGAATTACGATTATTAACAATACACAGTCACAATCATTGAAACCATACTTAACAGCAGTCAGATCATCGTTGACCGCTGCGATATGTTTAGAAGATTTCTCCTCTCAGTTGGTCGAAAGACATAACAGACCAGAAATAGAAGTAGACAACACCCACAACCCCGAATTGATATTAAACCCCATGGTGATTGCCAGAAACGAAAACGAAAAAATCCTTATTGAGCCATCCATCAACTCAGTAAGAGTTTCGATCAAAATAAAGCAGGCCGATGAAATAGAACAGATCTTGGTTCACAAGTTCACCCGGTTCCTAACCTCCAGAGCCGAGAACTTCTTCATCTTGAGAAGGGTACCAATAAAGGACTACGATATCTCGTTTTTGATCACCAACTTTCACACAGAACAGATGTTGAAGGATAAGCTCGTCGATTTCATCATCGAATTCATGGAGGATGTCGACAAGGAAATCAGTGAGATGAAGTTATTCTTGAATGCTAGAGCCAGAGTGATTGCTGAATCATTCTTGACTCCATTTGACTGATTCATTCTTGACTCCATTTCACTGATTCATTCCATTTACTTAGTTACGATAAATTTAAATGATTGTCCAAGATTGAACATATCATAAAATAATCCAAGTCTGTAATTATTCACTACTATACCATACTATATTGTTGAAACTCTCTGAATGAACGTCTTATAACCGGAATCGTATAATACAAAGGAAAGTCAGGAACATAAATAATAGTACACAATTAAACAGCTCACTCATCACTCGTATCTCTTTCTGTTGTTTCAAGCCAATCGATCCGTAGTTCTAGGCGATCGACTATCATTAGGACTGCTGACTCTTGAAATGCTCCTATGTGGCGAATTTGTAGAATTCACACCACTGTTGTTCCCCAAATCGTTGGAATTACTATTGTGTCTTGAAACATGTCCACCGTGTCTGGCATGTTTGAGATCTTCTTTTGGAGAAAGGCCCTGCGAAGACTGGGGACTATTCACTATAAATTGACCTCCTCTGGAAATTGTTTGTTGAGTATTTGGAGAACTGGATGATTGGTTTCCACCTTGCCCATATGAAGGAGTTGTAAAGTTTTGTGGAGAAGTGTATGGAGATAACCCACCAACACCCTTTCCAGAATGTTGACTATTCAATCGGAATTGCTGTTGAACAGGTACTCTCATTCTGGGATTAGTGTTAACTCCTCCATTATTGAACTGATTCTGAGGTCTCAATGTATGGTTCGATGCTGCAACAGGTACTTGGGCAGAGTATTGAGATTGACCAGGACCTGGAGATGAATTGTAGGATGAGTTAGGCTGTCCTGAACTTTGCTGTCTTTGCTGATTTACTCTTTGGTAATCAACAGTTGGCACATTTGGAACCACCATTGGCATATCTACGCCGTCATTCAACAACTCAGGAATGTGATTAAGGACTAAGTCTAACTTTGCTAAGGCTTCCCCTACTTGATCAAATCCTTTAGATGAAATCTTCAAGATCCATCTGTAATTGTAAATCTGATCTCGATAGAAGTCAGCTTCTTCCTTTCCTGGAGCAGACATGAATAGAATAGCAGCAAATGTTCCAATGAGAGTGAAATTAGACGAAGATGAAGAATGCCAGAAAGAATGGATATGCTCTGGTTTCAAATCTCTTACAAACTCAATCGATGCCAACAATCTGGTCTTTGCGGCAGTGCGACAAACAGATATCAATTCCTTGGGTGGAGGATTTCCCGCAAGTGTTTGCTGGTAGATAACTGTGGTAATCTTACGATGTAAAGTAAGTTCGGTCGCAAAATAAGCTAACTGCAAATAACCATTTGAGCACAACTTTCGCGGCTGAACCGAGCTCATTTGAAGTTCCACAGGAAGAGAATGGTACCACGTTCTTAATCTCAATTGCAAAGGCTTCGCCAATTTCAAAACTTGATTTACATCAGTGATCTCCAACATCGCACGCATCGAGTAGAATTGATTGAGAATATCAGATAATATCATCGTTAACTGAATTAAATTGATGAATATCTTTTTGCCATTATCAATGTCAGAGGAACCTTCTTTGAGGTCTCCATCGCCGTGCTTTTCAGGAAAATCTTCTTCTAATAACTGAACAACAACCCAATTGAGGTCGTTTATATGAGTTGGTCTAGAATGCTTCAAGGAGAGCCATTTATCTTCCATGTATACCGCCCAAGCTAACCTCTTACGTAAACCTCTTTCCCATTTAGGCAATTTCCAATTATTACAGTCCAATCCAAGACCCAATTCTTCCGCAAGGGCGACAACTTGAGAGCACAACACCCATTCACTATAGTCAGTATCTCCAATTGCAGAAGGTCCCGCCGATGCATTTGGTGCAGACCCAACATTGTTATTGCTCAACTTTTTGGATTGAATAATATGTTTGCATTGTAACAACAATAAACCAGCCTGCACTGCACTCAATTTTGGCCTTTTCAATATCTCTAAGAAGTAGTTGTTGAGACCAATCTTGAGTATCATTTCAACATTTGGTTTCGGAAATTTGTTCAACTGGGGATCGTAGTCCCACCATTGAATCGCCAAAACGTACACAGCAGCCAACAACGGTGCACTAAATTCTCTGTGGGTCCTTGAATACTTTTCCAAAAAGACCTTCTTGTGCAAGATGGGGTACGAAGGATGAATGATTCTGAAGTAAAGGTCAATTAAGATCTGGCCGTGGGGGGCAATGAACTTTTCTATGGTATCTACATCGTTTGACATTGTTTGATAGGACTGAGGTGATTGATCGTCCTTTAGTACGAACTGAGCCTTATCGCTCACTTTCCTCAAAGAAATGGTACTATTCAAATTGATTTGACCAATTTTGCCAACAGAAGAACTATTCGGAGAAGGACCACGGCTGGGACTATCACCACTATTATTGGTGTTATTCTGGGAGTCTATTATCAAATTTAGGAGATTGATATCATATAAGTACGAGGTTGGACCCACGTAGAAACTAGATCTTGGGAACTGTAATGACAATGTCTTCTTCAAGAGTGAGTTATTCATCACTGAATAGTCTTGCACGGGAGCTACATCGCGGATCGGAACATTAGGTGCTACTATAATGGATTGGTCTCCTTGCAAGAGACTCAAGTTTGGGTTTGCAATTTCATTAGCACTCTTTGCATCCATTTTTCTCTTCGAGGGGCCATCGTCGACATCAGTAGGCTTCCTCTTCATTGCCAGACTCGTGTATGTACATTGGAGCGATTTGGATTCACACTGAACGCAGTTGTTTGTATCTGGAAGAAGAACACATTTGGTTTTCCTTCGTCTACAGTTGTCGCATGGACGTCTCTGTTTGGTAGGTTTGGAAACATTAGTCGTTGGAGTTGAAGCCAGGGATGAAATGGTCTGAGACTGAGCTTGGAAGCTGGCTATTCCTCGATTTACAGACAAGTCTCCTATGTTCTTATTATTATTATTACTATTATTGTTGTTGATGTTACTGGTATTGTTGCTATTGAAGCTAGTGGCATCTAGTACGTCATTTTCCTCCTTAGAATCAAAGCTTCCACTCCCGCTGGGGATAGCATCTGAATGTATGTTATTCTGGTATTGAATGCTGTGGATGATAGAGTTAGTCGCAGTGTTATTATTATGATTATTATTATTATTATTGATGTTGTTGTTGTTGTTGTTGTTGTTGTTGTTGTTGGGCAAGTCGAAATTGTATAAGATATCCGATCCAGGATCCATGAGAAGGGACGAGGCCCAATTGGAGTCGAGATAGTTATTGGGAGAATGGTCGAAATCGGAAGGTTTGGCTGAAGCGTAGTGCTCGTTTAGACTGGAAAGATTGTTACTATTATTGTTATTGCTAGCTTTATTACTGTTGTTATTGGGGACAATTGAGTTTTCAGAGTTCCTCTCATTGGAACTGCCTGATCTGTCGCTCCGTCTGGCTTCATTGCTGCCAGCAGCAGACACCAGGCCACGAGGTCTCGGGACACCGGTTCCGGTCGTGTTAGTGGTGCTATTGCTATTATTACTACTGCTTCCGTTCATCGCTGTATAGGGAAGCTTCTTAGTGTGAGCCGTATGAGTCGAACTCATATCATAATCTCTGGGCTAGGGACAAGAGCGGCGGCAAGGATATAGGCAGGCTTAATCCGATACGAACAGAAGAAATGAAGTTGTTGGTGATATACACTTGCTGAATAGGACTGGCTGAAGACGGGGTGGGTGCTCGGTGGAACATTCTACAGATGTAGTTGTCTGATATTTTCGCTATAGATAAGTGAGAAAAGTAAATTTTTTTCCACAGTGACCTGCAGGAAGGAAGGAAGGAAGGAAGGAGATTGCAAGTGGGGTGAAGTTATATTGAGTATAGAATGCCGAAGCATGGGATAAAAAACGATGTCTGTTGAAATAGATGGTAAGCATAATATTAGGAATAACTCTGCAAATTTCTAACAGTGGTTTCGAAAAATGTTTCGAATTGGCGATAATAGTATTGTTGAATGCGAGCTGCTCGCAAATGATTTGCGAAGACTCCAGCCCCAAAACGAACAAGGACTTCCAAGAGACAATACTTGAATACATCTTAGAGTTTTGTAGAATACTTTCGCAAGAGTCCCTTATATTGAGAATTGAATACATAAGTAGTAACTGTGGATCCCAAAATTAAAAGACTAAAATTGATCGCATGCACCAATTCACCATCTCAATGGGATATTTGAAAAGAATATGCCTTCCACCCTAACTGCTAGGATCGATATTGATTCTCTTTTTTCATTCCCACCATCCTTTGGATGTTCCCATTTTGGGACACTACAACTAGGAACCAAGTCATGAGGACGATTTTACTATAAGTTACGAAAAAACCCTACTAGAAAAGTAAGTGGATTTTTTAATGGTTCATCCTAAAACTTGCTTCGTTGGAACCTATCTGCCTTCGATATCATTATTTTGCTTGTCTTCAAACCTTTCTCCTTAGCCCATCTAATTAGTTCATTTGCAGCTTAATTTTGCTATTGCGTCACAAAAATAAATAAAATAAAATAAATAAAAGATGTAATACGAGCACTCTATATTTTAAATAGATAATTCAATTAGTATCCCCCTCTCAAAGTAAAGAAAAATATGAAACAAAAACAGAATACTCTTTCCGAGTACGAGGATGAAGAAGTAGATATCTATGACCAAATCACTATAAACAATAAAAAGAAGAAGCAGTCCAAATTAAAGTTAAAGCAGAAGGAAAACTCGCATCTCAAAGTCAAACTAAAGCAGGCTCTATCTAAAGCACGACAGAATCTAGCCGAATCAAAAGATAGACATTCTTCGATAGTTGGAAGTCTCCAATTTGCCACCAGAAGTTCTGATGATAAGGAATATGACCCTCTTCAGGTAGAGCTGAAAGACTCTCTACTAAGTCAACGAGTGGAATTCATGAATTCCAAGATTGTACTCCAAGAAAGAGAGACCGAAGCAAAGAAAGTAATAGACCTGAAAACAATTGATCTAGAAAACACTGAGTCCGAATCAGTGGTAACTCAGAAAGAGAGACTGTGTGCCCAATTTCTTCTAGAAAACTTTAATACTGCAAACAATATGATTATCAATCTGTTGAATATCCGTTTTCCAGAAGATAATCCCAAGAACATACACATGTTCCACCTATTCTTGTACAATGTTAGGAATAAGCAGGAACACCTTTTTGATGGGCTGAACAGAGATGGGTTTTTAGCCGTCCTTCATGAACTCACGAAAGTCAGAGAACATGCTGTTCATGGATTCAACAAAAAGTTTGTTTATGAGAACTACAATATCAAAAGCAACGACGAAACTGTACAAGAAGAGCCTACTAGCTATCGCAAAATCGAGTCTATTTCAATTCCGTATATAGTCCATAAGCGTCTAGGTATCGATGTCACAAGCACAGCTAATGCGGGAATAAACGTTCTATAAGATTTTTCCAGAATCCACGGTCATAAACATTAATCAAATCATGTTCAACTGATTCAACCTTTTTCAAATCAAAATGAGCTAAATTATCGCGGTTGATGAGGATTTCGTTATTTTTAAGACTGATGAATACTTCTTCACGAGATTGCAAGACAACTTTCTCAACATATGCTTCGTTATCTATGAAATCATTTTCAATGTGGTACAACGAACCATGTGACACAAGATACTCAATATCGGACCATTTGTCAAGCTCATTGGTAGTGACTCCCAAGTATATATATCGCATATGCAAACCAGTGAACAAGACGGTAATACACAAAAAGATGGAACACAACAAAACAAATATTCCTGTTACTCTATTGACATCATTGGTTGTTCTGACCAACATCCAGAATGATTTACCCCATCTCACTTTCTGCGACAGAATGACTCTCCAACAGAGATAGTCTCCATAGGCTAGGAAATTGATATTTGCCACCAAAAAGAGAAGGAACCACCTGTAGTTGTAATAGCCAATGCAATTGTTAACCCAGATACAATGATGGTCGTAAAGCAGATAGCAATGTCCACAAGTTGAACAATGCTTGGAACGAGCTGGCTTAGTCACATGACAAGTGGAACAAACCTTGTGGTCAAAGAAGATAAGCTGGTTGTTCTTGAACTGGGGAGTATCAACGTTGGATGTGACCTTTCCGGGGTCAGAGAACACTGCCAAAACTGTCGCTACATAAACTAGTGTAATGGTAAATGCAATGTAATATGTTACCAATCTTGTATTTGTGATGGTGAACAAAACGGTACAAGTTTTCTTGAGGAACTGTTGTATGCAAAAGGTGACTACAGCCAAGTATCCGAGAGGTACTAAGTAGCCTATGTATGACAGGAGTCTGTCTTTGAAGAAACGTTCATTGACAATACGGTATAGTTTGCCGACGCTTAGAATGGCCAAACGAGCTCTTTGCAAAGGGGTGTTCCGAAAGGTAGGGAGGTCTCCGAAAATCACGATGATGGATAGCACGCCGGAGATTGTACTTAAGACAACCAACCACGAGAACAAAGAAATCATGTCATTTCTGGATAGGAAGAGAGTAATTCAAAGTTGCTGAGATTGGGACGCGAAAAAAGAATGGTCGAAGATATTCAGATATTAGAACGAGCACAGATGCGTGTAGAGTCCGATCGGAGATTGGTGATTCCCCTAATTGATTTCACGAGGGAAGCCAAGATGGCCGGACTCAGCAGTGAAGCGGAAGTGACAAGAAGCAAGATAACCGCAGATCGTAGTTTTAAAAGAGCATTAGTAGCAGTAAATAATTTTGTGTGTTGCCATTGCCAATTTGTGTCGCAGAAGCTAAGTTGACTTAAGATATTTCTATAGTTTCCTATTTGGGTATTGATACTTTATTTCTGGCGTACCATGACGGATGCCAAATGACAAACGCTAGAGTGCAAGAGGAGTAGAACCTCTGGTCAAGTCCCCCGGAAGTAGATACAGATGATACGACCAATCACAGAATCATATAAGAAAAGTCCTCATAGCTCAAGTACAAATCCGTGTGCTTATTAGAAAAAAGTAGTTCATAGACATATAATGAGGAGAGCAGGGAAGCAAAGAGAACAAATTTCAATTCACATATTATTGACTTAGAAAGATTATGTTAAAGCTCAGAGAGTCCAGTTTTACAGATTCTTATCGATTAGTAGTTGAGTTGTAGATTTCAAGCTTTCAATAACACGCTGTACCTGATATATTATTATGTAGTTATGAAGGGAGCGAGAGTAGAAGTCAATTATTATTTCTTTTACGAATGAATACCCCAGAATACGATCATAATAGAAGGTTATCGAAGCCATCGAATCAACCAGCTTTTCAAGTGAGCTACTTCCGACTCAGCATTCTTCTTTTAAACCATCTGTAGAACTGTAGTAACTCCAACTATAGCCACATACACAAAACACAACTGTCAACTTCGCAGCGGCACAAGTCTGCCCCAAACTCAGGGTTCGTTTCACCTCGTAAGCGAGGCTCAAATAAAATATCATACGTGTAACTTTATCGCATGGCTGTTTATTGTTTTTTTTTGTCTATGGCTTTTTTCTTAGAGCAACTTCTAAAATCTTATTCGTAAGCTTTTCTTATAATTTCCACGTTTATTCACTTGGTCATTGATTTAGTACTTTCTCTTTTACTTCCTCCTTTACTTAACTCTAATCAAACTTTCAGGATGTCGAGCACTATCGCTCTTATTGATGAAGAAATGCAGACCATTAATGGATTGCTTCTGTCGATTCCATTCACCGCCAAATCTAACGACAGCTTGACATACTTTCTCAACGTGTACAAGCTCAACTATCGGGCGGTCATGAAGCTCAATGAACAGTCGTTCAAATTCCCTATTGAATCCAGCAAGGTGTTGAAGCTCTCGATCTCGCTTGGTAATTTGCTCAAGACCCTCCATAATGACGAGGAAAGCTACTTAGAACAGAGCCAACTGCAAAGGTCTTTTCTCTCCAACCTTCAGAATAGCAGCAGCAACAACATTAACAACAACAACCACCACCATAATAATAATAACACTAATATCAATACAAATTCCCATAATTCCCGTCAGAACAGAACCCCTGTCATCAATTCCTCCAGAGAAGACTACAACCCCTTCAATGTGACTTCCCCCGTATCTCCCAAGCACATCATCAACTCGCCGGGATCGGCAATCTCAGGAGGTGTAGGCACTGCTGGCGGTGCTGTGTCGTCTGCTGGTCCAGGAGTCCAACCATTGTACCAGATCAAGTTTGTCACTAACTTACTCACAATTCTTAAGAATTTTGACATAGGCACCCCTACCAACGCTATGAATTCTGCCAGCAGCCAGAACAGCGATCTCAATTCGGTCAACTTAAAGTTGCACGAGATGACCAGCAGCAACTCTACATCGACATTGACAAGTCGCACCACTAATGGAACTGCCAACAGCTCAAATGCATCGCCCATCAAGTTGAACTCGAAGCAGTTGCTAATCGAAAAATTGGAGATAAACATTAAGTTGGATAACCTCTTCATTTACCGAGTTTTGTTGCAATTGCTCTTACAAATACTCCGTACTTTACAGGGATTCATCGCTGTCGCAGCTGAAAACGCAAGCCACAGCAGTGCGATCTTGGCCAGTCCGGCCAGCAGTGGATCGAACAATGACTATGCTGAAAATTCGTCCATATTCTCTTCCAACTCGTTGAGGTCGAGTGAATCGCGTAACTCAGCTATGACCATAGACGAATGTATAAGGACAGTTCAGCTGATTGTTGCCAGAGTGTCGACTGGTATAGTGGAGCCATTTATCAGACTTCTTATTGTCGAATTGGTGGAGAACAATGTACTGCGTGATTTCAATAAGCTTGTCAACAGTTTGTGACACTGGTATTTCATACGATTTACGTCTACACGTAGCTGGTTTAGTTGCTATTTATTCGTTAATATATAATATTGAAAGACAATATGAACAGGAAACTTATTTATCTCATCGTAACTTCGTAATCTCTAACATTTTAATTTTACACAAACCACCATTCCGCAACTCTTCTCCAAATCAAATGGCTGAACCGTCTACCTGCCACTTTACCAATGAGAGGAAATAAGATGAAATTGATCAAACCATGGATCTGTTTAATGCTCTCTTCCCATTGTTCCTGGGCTGTGAGTTCGTAAGAAAATTCGGAGTCGTCATCGTCGTATTCTTCTTCTGTCGAACTCACGTAATCAACGTCCTCAGTCTCAGGATAGTTGATGATAGTGTGGAGGCGATCCAATTGCGACTGTGATCGAGGAAGCGACATTCAAAAAATACAGAAAAATCTATAAGGATAATGTCGTGACTTAACAAATAGATACTAAAATGCTCAATATCAATACTTGTAGTATATGGATTCTGATTTCGTGACGTTTAATACTACGACTTTATATTCACACAGTGAAAACTGGGCTATTTCCACCTCGAATCGTCAGATTTGCCAACACTATCATATTCAAGACGGTGCGCACCATATACAGGTGCGAAATAGTGATACAGTGATGCTTTTGGATGCAACAGTGAAAAATTTTGAGACGCAAGTCTCCTCTAATAGTCCATGCTTCGGACACTTTGTAGAAGATACGGGACCTTAGCCAGCAAGATGATAAACGTGGATGACTATGCTATAATCAAAGAAGGAAAAGCGGAAATCCTTACCCCCAAGGAGGATAAAGTTTTCTACAATCCAATACAACAGTTTAACCGTGATTTATCTGTCATGGCCATCAATGCCTATGTTCAATTGAGAGACGAGAAATTTGAAGCCAAGCAATTGCAGAAGCTCGAGAATAAGAAAAACACGGAAGACATCACTGAATCTAGCAATGGAGCTGAAACTTCAGCTGAGCATGAATCTGAGAAACAGATTCAAACTCAGACTAGCGATGAGATCAACTCTAGTAAAGAAGAACAGAACATCAAACGTCGAAAGGTTGATTACAGATCCCCAAAGATCAACATACTTGAAGCTTTGAGTGCTACAGGATTGAGAGCGATCAGATATGGACATGAGATCGCCCAAGTTAACAAGATAGTGGCCAACGATTTACTTGCTGAAGCCGTCATCTCCATTGACCGTAATATCGAATACAACAAGCTCACGCATGTTCTTCAATCGAACAAAGGGGATGCAATCAAGTACATGAACAGCAGCGGTAACAAGTTCCATGTTATCGATTTGGATCCATATGGAACCGCAACACCTTTCCTCGACAGTGCTATTCAAGCTATTGAAGAGGATGGTATGCTCTTGGTCACTTGTACCGATGCCGGTGTATTGGCAGGAGCTGGTTATCCAGAGAAGTGTTTTGCATTGTACGGAGGAAACAACTTTGGGAGTGCTTTCATCAATAGTGAAGCCAACCATGAAGCTGGTATACGACTAATTTTACAAATGATCGCCTCCACCGCTGCCAAGTACAAGAAGTCTATCGAACCTATGTTGTCACTCTCGATCGATTTCTACTTCCGTTTATTCATAAAAGTTAGAACACGTCCTATTGAGGTCAAGCAGTTGAGTAGTCGTACCATGATTACATACGGGTGTAATGGATGTGGACACAAGGTATTACAGCCCTTGGGAAGAGTCAAGGGACATAAATTCCAATATCCTAAGCTCGAAACTATCAGCAGTGAGTGCAGATACTGTAGTTCATACTACACAGTGGCAGGACCAATGTTCTTGCCTCCATTGCATAACAATGAGTTCATCGACAGAATTTTAAAAATCAATCTGGCCAGCGACAAGAATGTCTACGGAACTACAGAGAGAATCAAGGGGATGTTGACTTTGGCCAAGAACGAACTCGAGACTCCATTCTACTTCAATTTGAGTCTGTTGGCATCGATTTTCAAGTCCAATCCTATTCCAATACAAGAGTTTGCTCGTGCCATTGGCAATGCTGGATACAAGTTGTCGCTTACACATACCAAGAAGAATAGTGTCAAGACAGATGCTCCATGGGAAACAGTTTTGGCGATCCAAAGAGCATGGCTCATCGAGTCCAATAAGAAATATTTAGAGGAAAACAAAGACAAGCAAAATTTAACCGATAAACAAAAGGATAAGATCGATAATCTTCAGAACGATATTGCATACAATGGTAATTTGAATGACCATTCTACTGGCCACAAATTACTCGAGTATTTTGCATCCGATAAATCCTACACTACAAGTGATGAAATCAACTTCAAAGACGATAATGTCCAGAGTGAGCAGCTTCACAAATTGAGAAAGGTCAAGATGGTTCGCTACCAAGAAAACCCCACCAAGAACTGGGGGCCAAAAGCACGTCCGTCGTCCAAGTGATTATATTGTGTAGTTTTGGGCCATTCTATGAAAGCATTCAATATACAACAATTATAGTCAATATTGCCGAATTGTAATCAGGTATTCTGCCGATACAACCGAGTAGTCAATCAACCCTAGCAAATACAGCCATCGGCATGACAAGTTCAAAATGGGAAAACAAAAACATCTCTTGAACGGGACAGATTATTTTCACGCAGGTATTAGCCGACTACGAAAGAAACGGGAAAATCGGCAACCAGAATCAACCACAATTTCGCTTTACTTGCAACATGACTCAAATCTCAAATGAAAGAGAATGAAGACCACCGCAACTGATTTTCCTTTTCTATATAGGTCGACAAGATAAATATTGCAGCAAGGGGCGAAGTTCATCTTCAAGCAACCCATTCATTCCGAAAGCCAATTTGAAAGGCCGTTTCGCAACATTTTAACGAGACTTTTCACTCAGTCAATACAAGGACCACTGCCAATATGTAAATATAAGCTCGTCTATAGATATTCGAAATGAAAGGCAATTATTCGAATTGAATCGTTCTTTTTCTCGTAGGAATTACAGGTATTACAATACCGGTTCTAATTATAGGCTCACTTAGCCGCCGTCTATATTCTAACCCATTACGAAGTCCAACTCGTCATCTCCTGGTACAATTCATCAACACGCTCGTGGTCACACAGCCTCCTACGTAGGTTTGCAGCTGTCTTGAATAACTACGACTGAAATCAGACCCTTACTGCATCGTAACCAACCATATTGAGCATGTTGGATAACGGAATAACTCAAATAGGATAGTAGTGCTCTTACCACTAAAAACGCCATTGACTCAAGTTCGTAGTTCCGGCGTCTCCTTCGATTAAAAGGTAGTGCTCAAACCAAGGCGACTTTTGGGATGCATTGCGCCACAATGTAATTTTTCAAGGGAGGAAAATACCAAAAAAGTTTTATTGGGAAAGTCGGCATTTTCCCGAGAAATATGGGACGAAATGCTCATATCTTTGCAGAGTCTCGAGGCACAGACCAGGGAAGACACTAGATATCTACATTCGCTACAACATTGGAAGTACTAAGAAAAATAAATGTTGAATTGATGTAGCCTAGGCTACTTTATATAAATTAATGTATGATAAACAAAATTAATTAAAATTGGTAGAAATAAAAAGATAGCTATTGGAATTAGTGTATGACTGTGTATGAACTGTAGAATGTTGCTATATTAATCCATTATTAATAATAATAATCGGTCAAGAATTATATATTACAGCATGAGCTCCATCATCTTAGAATAAAACAACTTCACTCAATATTAATGATGTGACTGACTTATCAGATTTTTTCAAGACAATGTGGCAAACTTAGAACAACAAAGCGACACCGGCAGCGGCAACAGCACCAACCAAGGAGGCAGCACCCAAGTTGGAAGCACCAGAACCAGCGGTGGTGGTGTTCGAGGAAACGTTGGAAGCGTTGGCGGAAGCGTTAGCGGCAGAGACGGCAGTAGCAGCGGCTAAAGCGATGACGACGGACTTGAATTGCATTTTAGATATGTGTATAAGTGAATAAGTCTGATTGGAGGTTATTAGAGAAAGAGAAGAAAAATCTACGAAAAAAACTGAAAGCAGGCGGAAAGTCCCCTGTATTTATATTGGCAGATTATCGACCCGAAAGGAGTTTTTTCTGCCTACTCCCTAGATTTTTTCTTTGTGCAAAAAAATTCTCTCTCATAATAGATTATTATTTTTAGCGTGTCATATGAGATGGCTGGCTGCCTTAGGTGGCTGTGTGAGTCAGACACGACATTCCTCCAGCATTAGGAATAATATAACCCCAATGGGGAAAGAGGTAAGGCTCCCGCAAAAGAAATTCACCTTCACGGAGCGTGTATCTGCAGGCCCCTGGAAATGAATAATGCATAGACACGAAAAGTGAAAAAATTTGGCGGCTAATTTAACCTTGCTTTCCCTGCAGGTGGACATAGCAGAATCCACGTTCCACGATGAGATGCCTACACGTGCTTATTATACTGCCTTTTCGGGCATAATTCTTATCTACACATTCCAGGTGATAGGGTTTATTACTCATAGATAGGATAGGAGTGGTTGAACATTGCAGATGAGACAGAACGACCAAGTTATTTGACGCGACGAGGAAGCTTTAGTTGCAAGGGATACCTTGGTCTTTGGCGCTGCTTGCCAGGTGCGGCTATCTCGCTGACGACGTGTCGCCTGCCGTCGTAACTCGTGGCTCATGCATTGGCTCGGAATTTGTCGTCTACCGTCTACCATGCCACCCTCTTGCCACCACAGAACCCGTTGAACAGGTTGTTGTACAGTACATAGGTCACATGACCTCCACTGTTTCAACGGGGAATCTGGAGACACGCAAAACTTCCCTGAATTTCAGGGCAATGCCTTAACCCGGCGTGTGCCCTCCCCCGAAAACAATCTCACTTGCCGTAGGCTAATGCAACTAAACTTGGCTGTGCCAATGGCGAAGATCCATACCGCTGACGTGAGGATCTAATAATGGCGTACAATGTACGTCGCAGTCTTCACATTCAGGAAAGCATCAGACTGGCGTTTCTCCTTCAAACAGTATGAGGGGCCGGTGCCATTCCAGGTCCATCTCATCGCTTTCCCCCTCTGAGTCACCACTGGCCACATTTCTTCGGGCTCTTTTCCGCCAGCACTGTAGTCTTCAGACCACTTACTCGTTGGCGCTGGTTCCGAAAATTTTTTGTTCCACCACCCGATGGTGGACCTGCGGCGCAGCCAATGAACACCAATACTACCTATGATCATTTCCGTGGAGTGGACCCGCCTTAGCAATCTCCTATTCTTTGGATTTCTTTGAGTCCTATTTTTAGAATGGCTTACGCTATTGTGTTACTCTATTCTTTCTTGTCCTTTCCTTCATTGCATTTTTATTTTTCGTTCATTTTATTTAATTTTATTTTCTTTGGACTTGCCATATTTTTCATGTTAAATTGTCATTTTTGTGTCCCCTTCTTTTTTCCGTCCTTTGTGTAGGTAAGTTCTATTCTGTAACACTGCTGTGTTTCCTACTTTTGTGCCACCGTGAATGTTCACCTGCACTACCGCTCACGAGATCCGAGTAGACTCGTGTGAATATTGCCTAATTTCGATAAATACAAGCTTCGAAGGAGTTGGTCCGCCTGTTGTGGGACCCCCACAACGCGTAGCACATATGTACTCCTTACAGCTGTTTCGCTCTACAGCCTTCGTTTGGTGGTTGGATGGCCACCTCCGTCGCTACTGTCCACAGCAGATCACGTGGCGTGTAGCAAAGCGTTTTCCTTATTGTATTTTTTCCCTTTTCGTCAATGTCAGATTCGGATGCGTTTTCTTAGCGACACCCGAATCTGCGAAAGCTGTCGCGGTTGCATTTTTCACGTTCACTTCAATTGCAATCAACAATCTAACTACGTGGACCGACGAAGCGTTGCTCGAGTCAGACAAGCTTCAACTCAATGTACTATGACACCCTCCTCAAGTACAAGTCTACCTCTCTCAACCAACTAGCATTGCTATGTGGACTCCCCACAAAGACCAACAAGAGGGCCAGAGTGGAGTGCCTTGTACAAGGCTTGAAAATGGCTCCCAAGTTGCACCCAAAAAATCTAACCATTCTATCGGTGGACGTCGGCATCAAGAACTTCTCCTACTGTAAGGTCAAGTTGGCGGACCTTGCAGACATCTCAGAGCCGTCGGTCATCGACAAATGGGCCAAGCTCAATTTGCACGATACATACGGTTCCGATTACGAGCCTTTGTTAGACCTTGACACTCTCATAGACTCAAAGCGGTATATCAACTACATATGCAAACGACTCGTTGCAGATGTTGTTGATAGACCGGATATCGTGGTAATGGAAACCCAAAGAACGAGATCTAACAACAACGCCATCACTCTTCCAAATGTTCTCTTGAACTACACTTTCGAGAACATCCTCTACTCTAATCTCTATAACTCTCTCCCAAAGTGTTTGATAGTACCGATGACCTCCACTTCGATGATCAGCTTCTGGATCAATAGGTTTGTCTCCAAGGAGTCCTTGCGCAACCACTCCAAATCCTCTAAAAAGATCAGACTGCAGTTGTTCTTCCATTGGCTCGATCTGCCAGATGGGCCATTCAAACTTCCAGCCGAAGTTAAAGAAAAGAAATCCCTATTGAAATACTTGAATCTACTGAATAGTGACAAACTCGATGATTTGATTGATAGCTTGCTATACAACTTGACCATCAGAACTCAGGTTTTCAACC
This sequence comes from Scheffersomyces titani, assembly GCA_030565185.1. Taxonomy (NCBI): domain Eukaryota; kingdom Fungi; phylum Ascomycota; class Pichiomycetes; order Serinales; family Debaryomycetaceae; genus Scheffersomyces; species Scheffersomyces titani. Next base: position 43,984 of record JAJMBD010000062.1, read on the forward strand.
AGACCAATTTACTTGGTTGGATCGACGAAGACTTGAACGAATTCATTATTCGTAGGAATCTTAGTCAACTCAATCAAATATATCCGTTGATTCAAAGTTTGGGACTCGAGTGGCACGATGACTTCAAGCCCTACATCGACTACTTTTACAGACATAGCAATTCGTTGCCAAATATCATTGATGTGAATTCAATACGTGAATTCAAGAAGCTATCAAGATTTTAATTATAGACTTCCACCCTGCATATATTTAATTTTGCAACTCAATTGCTCAAAGAAGTACGAACCGACCTAGTTATAGAAAATGAAAAGTTGCAGGCCAACTGCAATTCGAGGAGCCTCATGCCAACCGAAGTTTCGAGTTTGCCTTTCAGATGAATATTCTTACTGCATTCTACAAGTTTCTAAGAATCCTGATGCATATTCTATTGAAAATTTTAAATAATAAATACCGATGAATCAATTAAATAGGTAGATATTCAGCGGAGTTTGATTTATATTATATTTTGAGTTTCTTTTGGAATCATTATCTTTTGCTGAACACCTCTGTCTTCAGAGATTACCCGATCTTCAATTTCGTTCACTTCTCCTTCTTGATCAGTAATTTCAAAAATCATTTCATCATTATCGTTAGTTTCATCAAATTTCTCGGTATTTTGCACTTTGGACTCTTCACTATTTTCTCCTGTCCTTTCTCTTTCAGCTTCATCTTTATCTTTTTCATCGATATCATCTTCGACCTCATCGTCGGCCCCATCATCGTCGTCATCATCTTCGTCATCATCCTCCTGATCATCCTCGTCGTCGTCCTGGTCATCATCTTCGTCTTCATCGCCATCTTCGTCTTCATCGCCATCTTCGTCTTCTTCTTCTGCCAATAATTTTTCATCTCTTTTCTTTCTTTCTGCTTTGATGATTGCCGCCTTCCTTCTGAGTAAGTCGACAAGTTCCGACCACTCTCTCATCCCCCCCATTCCAATATCACCACATACCAAAACCTTTTCAACTGGTTTCAATACTTCAATTCCATAGTCTGGAGACGCAATCAAAGACAACTGTTTAGCAGTAATTGGATGTGTATACATGAACGTGTTCATGGCTGGAGCTACTAAGATCGGCTTTTTAATTTGACCAGAAGTAGAAGGACCCCAAGAACGTACTATAGAAGTCAACAAGTTATCAGCAATTCCATTAGCAATTTTTGCAAGGGTATTTGCTGACAATGGTGCAATCAACATGATGTCGGCCCATCTTCTCAATTCGTTATGCAATATCATTTTATCATATGGATTCTTTGGCTTTTTGTTGGCAGGACTAGCTTCGGAGGTCGAAGCAGTTGTAGTATTCAATGTTACTTCGCCGTAGTTAACCCATTCATCCTCGTCTCTCCAAATCTTAACGTCGTTGTGTATCTTGAGACCACGCAAGAAATGAACCGAAGACTTTGTCACCACCAATTGGATCGAGATCTTGGAAGTACCGAAGGTTTGGAACAATTTATCTATTATCAAAGGAACTTTTATTGTGGCAACAGACCCTGTACATCCCAACAATATATGGAACTTACCATCGTCCTCTTTGGACAAATATTGTTGGAAGGGAACGGGTGGACCTACTGGGGAGGCTACAACGGTTTTGTTTGACTTCTTCACAGAACTTCTGCGAGAGACGTTCGCACTATTATTTCCCGAGTTAGTGATCTTAATTGGTTGACTCTGGCTGATTAAAGTTGCCGAAGCAGGCGACGTTAATCCTGAAGCACCCGAAACTCTTGAGAATGGAGGAGGAGAAGGTGACTTATGTCTGAAGGAGTCGTTTTCCTTTCCCGATTCAAACGAAAAAGACAGTTTAAGCGCCGATGCAGAAGGCTCAAATGTCGTTGGTGAATTGACTCTTGAGGAATTATTGCTAGATGAATTACCAGTCACAGAAACTGGTGCTCCATTCGCATTGGAAACAGATGCCTTTGGGTGTTGGTTAGTCCCATGGAAATGGGTAGTCAAGAACAGGAGCACATCGTTGGTGGAATTCTTTCTGCTGGCGGTAGTTACGGACGTCTTTCTGGAGGGAACCTGGGTAGTCACATTGACAGCGGAAGGCTGCGCTGAAATGGTGAATCTTCTACTTCTTTCCTGGCTATCTAAATCACCAAAGGAGACAGATTGGGAAGGCTTAAGAGGAGTAACAGATTGGATCACAGTAGCAGAAGTATTGCCGTCGGGCAAAGTGCCAACAGTAGCAAGACCAACCGAAGACGGAACATTGACAATCGAAGCAACATTTGTGGGAGATAAAACCAATGGAGATCGACCAGAGATAGAAGCGGAATGAACAGCAGGCTCAGACAGAGCAGAAGACTTTTCTTCTTGGAGCTGATCCAGAGCCTCTTGGCTAACTTTAGACATCGACAGAGTCAAGATTGGAAGATCAAAGGTGCACAAGAGTCAAATCAAGAGCAATCAACCTAAATCAAGAGCAAAAGAACACAACCGAAACAGCAATAAAACTGGAGCCAGTAGTAGAGAGTCTCTTTTAGTGAGTCACGATGTTGTTTGTGGTATTTACAACCTATTATGAGCAGAGTGTTCTTCAGTGTACGTACAACTACGTAAAATAAATCCGGTGTATTTGTCTGTTTAAAGATTATAAATTTGGTGGGTAGTGTAGCGATTTGATTTTCGTAACGTGAGAGAAAAATCCTACGCAAACTATGGGCGATTTGCAATTAATGCCTCACAGGGCTTAACGAAGGCTTAGGTCAGATGACGTAGGCCGAGTAATAGATGTTAGTGGGGCAGACGAAGTTCGACTTAAAGCCGGAGAGAATTAAAGTACAGTGTATATGGTATCAAATATAGACAGATTACAAGTATGGAAAACGTGGAAATCACTCAGTGCGATAAAGACGAATATTGGAAATTATGTAGCTGAATTGTATTATCCAAGCCAGTGTCACCGATTCTGTGATAAGTGAAAATTGCGACGATTGCACTTTCGAAAGTGGGAAAATCGTGAATTCATTATTCATTCTCTAGATAGCAAAACTGAACCACATATCAACTAGCGAAGAATGGGAGTGAGTCAGTGGATCACGTCAGTTGTCCTATTCTCAGGCTATTTCATTACCGACTTTCCCAATTTTTTTGATGTGGCATTTTCCTTAAATTTTCAGAACATTCAAGAACATCCTGATCACAATGACTAGTCTCCTTGCATAAAAAAATCTTTATCTCTATTTTCTACTCAATCTCTCTTCCGATTTGGGATAAAGTCCATTCCCATTTGGATGCGAATTAGAAATGCATGGGAAGAAGGTACACCATTCACTATCTTTTATCATTTTTGCTCGCCAGTTACATCACACAACCGACTGCACATCCTACAACTGCTTCAGATCAGCTTCGCTAGGCATGATCTTTCATCATTTTTGCCCCTAGAACTATCGCTTACCCTTGTAAATGTTAGAATTAGCTATTAGTGAACAGATTGCGCTCCAACTAATAAACCAAATCTAACCAATATAAGTATATCAGTAATTGCTAACTACTAATCAAATTGTTGTGTCAAATTACAATTCTCTTTCAATAATCGTCAAAGAAACTCGAACAGATGAAGTACAACGACAGCCGAAGACAATACATGATTGGGGTCACATGACCTAACACTTGAAGAGTACGACATTGGACATGCGACATTAACACGCTGGTGTCAAATACATCTACAAAACTTGTAACCGGCTGGCTACTGCCGTTCACCTACTCTCCGAAACAGCTCGATCTTCTATCGCCATGAATATACGTCAGCAATTAACCCAATTCTTGTCGTTGGCATATGTTTTCACGTCAGCGTTTGTGATCTGGAAATCACTTGGGATCATCACAAACTCCCATTCACCAATTGTCGTTGTGTTATCTGGATCCATGGAACCAGCCTTTCAAAGAGGAGACATCTTGTTCCTCTGGAACCGTGACCAAGAGGCAAAGGTAGGAGACATCGTAGTATACGAAATCCAAGGTAGGAACATCCCCATTGTGCACAGAGTATTGAGAGAACACCATAATACTGAGAAACAATTATTGTTGACTAAAGGTGATAATAATGCTGTAGATGATCTTGGATTGTATGCCAAGAAGCAGAAGTATTTGAATCAAAAGACAGATTTGGTTGGCTCAGTTAAGGCATACTTGCCCAAATTGGGCTACGTCACTATCTTGATAACTGAAAACGTCTACTTCAAGTATGGTATGTTGGGTCTCATGTGTATTTCGACCCTACTCACCAACGAGTAGTAGCAGTGATAACTATATATAGCCCTGTACATTAACACGTTAGAATGAATACACATCCAGTCGGTTCCAGTAGTCCGTAAGAAGCTTATCTCTATCTGCTTGAGGAGAAGGTACAGTAACTTTCCCAATTGAACTTCCAAGATTATGTTTAAGCGTAATTTATTACTCAGTCAAGAGAAAGATCCAATTGTCTACTTAAATTTGCAATGTTTGGTAGAGATGGCAACACATTCTTAACGTATATTCTTTCCTGGCAGTTCTTTCCTGAACTGCCAGATTCCGTACGTTAAGATTGAATTTGCTATCTACTGCTCACACCAGTACCTATGGCTAAACAAAGCTTCGAAGTGTATGAAAGGAATATTGAAGTTTAACTAATTTTCAATTTTTTTAGAGCAACATATCCAAGTAAGAGCAATGCAATACATAAGGGATAACAACCAATGAATTCCTATCAAAGATATCTTTAATGGAAATAGAGAAATCTGATTATTTTTCTAATGGGATTCATTCCTTGGGATATAAAGCTATGCAGAAGGAATTTGGAGTTTTTGAATAACAATAAGCAGTCAAGAGCAAACTCAGAGGGTAAAAACCTCTTGAAATAATTAAGAAAAATGATATACAAATAAAAGTTTATAGTGGCTGCAAAATGTCAAGTAGATTATTGTGCGAACCAATATGAGAAAACCAAAAATAGTTACAGGACAGAGAAATTGATCTTATATCAAGCTCTGATAGCCTGGCGAGACAAAGGGCGTGAACAGCAAGGAAGTTATTTATTGCTATTTAAAAGGAATCGTCGAGATCTGAATGGATAGTGAAATTTGACAGAAGAATAGAAAGACTTCGCTCATCACACAATTATAATAGGTGCGTGAGAAACTCTTGTCATTTTGGATGATTTTGAATAAGAGAATACACTGAATTGTGGTAGAGGAAACCCTATGTCTCTCTCGACGACCTAAATAACCCTTAATTTTCATTGGAATCTTTACGACGCATGTATTGTAATTAAGTGAACTCAAATTATTTTTCTTTATTTTGGAGATTTCATGTTTTATGGTTAAATTCGAACCTTTCCAATACATAGTACATAACTTTTCCTCTAATCCATAAAGATAGAAAGATTAAATTCAAACTCTTGCTTATAATCGAATTTTTGAATGAATGACATGCATAATCGAATTCTCTTTTTAGCGAAATAGCATGTAATACGATTAAAGTCTGGCCGATTTACTACATAATATATAAATCGTCATCTCATCCATTCCGAAAGATGTAGGGAATCCGAAGATAAAAACTTTTTTTTTTAAAAACCTCCTGGTGATATAACCTAAAAACTAGGATTTCATCGATAACGTGAAATTTTCTATACTGCATATAAGCAAATAGAAATTTATGGATTGATTCTGGAGTTGCCTGAATCGTAAAGAAGACTCCGTGGCCAAGCTGGCTAAGGCGTAAGACTGTTAATCTTGAGATCGTGAGTTCGATCCTCACCGGGGTCGCACAAGTTTTCAATGCCTTTATGGCCAAGTTGGTAAGGCACCTCACTAGTAATGAGGAGATCGTCAGTTCGAATCTGGCTGAAGGCATTTTTTTACTTTTTATTAATGTCATATCTTACTTATGTTACTAACCTTTGATCTATACCTTTGCTATTCGTAATGCACTAAAGAATACCTTTTTAAATGGTATGGCTTCCGGTGGAATCTAGTAATAGACTATGCGATGCTCTGTAAGTAAAATAATCCGCATAAACTTCTGTGAAGTGACGATCGGAGAGTATTAGAATGAGAAATCACTACCAATCTACTTCATGATTTGCTGTAGTTACCATTCTTGTCGTATATACTATCCATCAAATATTGTGGGTGGGTGCAAATTCCATCTGCAGAATCATCTTCGAAGATAATTTTGCGTACAGTCTCTTCCATGAAAACTTGCCTTCAATAATTAACTCAGAAATGTACAAATTCAGGGGACATAAAGCAGTGATCACCGGAGGCTCAAGGGGACTCGGGAAAGCAATCTCACAGAAATTGGCTCTGCAAGGATGTTCTGTCGTGCTATTGGCTAGAAGTAGAGAATTACTTGAACAGAATGTAAAAGAGTTACCAAAGGTGACCGACAACCAACAGCATAGTTACCTACCTGTGGATTTACAAGGCTTATCGAGGGAGAGCCAATCAAGTAATACATACATTCAATTAGCTAATTGTTTTGAAAACGCTTCAATATTGGTAAATTGCGCTGGCATAACGACGAAGAACTTGCTTTCAAAATCTTCCAGCGAAGAGATCAACTCAGTAATAGACTTGAATCTAATGGCTCCAATAGTACTAAGTAAGTTGGCTTACAAGCCCATGCTAAGAAAATCTAGAAAATTACTGAAACATTCCACAGAAAATATCAATTCGCCTACTATTCTCAATATCTCGTCGGTTCTATCAATAACCGACTTCACTATTCCTGGAACATCTATCTACGCAGCCAGTAAAGCAGGTCTATTGGGTTTTACGAAGTCATTAGCAGCTGAATTAGGAGGAAGAGTAAGAGTTAATGCGATGATGCCTGGATTAATTCCAGACACTGAAATGGGCGCTGCCACTGATTTGGCAGATAAGGTTCAAACAGTGTCCTTGACTACAGTTGTTGATCAAGCTGTGTCAATGATAGGTGATAATACCTTAAACGGCATGTGTATATTGTGTGATTCGACAGTGGAACTTAAGTGAAATGTAATTAATTTAAAATCATATCAACATATATATATATATATACATAAGTACGCATGCAATTCAGATCGCAGGGAGTTAAGGAAATAGTAAACAATATATTTCGTCAATATCATCATCATCTATTTCATGATGATCCTTATAGGCAGACTTGAAAACGGATTGAGCTAATTCAAGCAGAGCTAGTTCTCCCCTTTGATACAACCATAACAAGAAATCATTAAGTTCTCTGTTCGATGCATGACATCTTTCACACAGAAGCATTCGCAAAGTAGCTCTGCTGATCTCATACTCATTGTATGGAAAATAAGGTGTGAACTGGTCATTATCAAGAAAATAACTTCGAAGTATGTCGATAATTTTCATCAGCATATCACTGTTCTTGCAAATAGCTTTGAATTCTGTCACTATTTGATTTACTCTTTCTGTATCAACATTATTGCGACTATCAATTAGCTTGACAAGCTGGTTATGGGTCCTAGTTGCTTTAGAGTTAACAAAATCTAAGAGCATAAGAGTAGCATCGAATATGAGTTCGTTGCCAGGGTACAATGAGTTGAATATCAACGAAGAGCCATTAGAAAGTCCTAACCATACGTTAAGGAAGTCATTCAAATGGATATATGAATTGCTCAAAGATATCTCTATATCTTCGACATTTGTGCAACTACGAATGCGAGATCGTGATGCACAGAGTAGCTCTGTAATCACTTTGACCAACACTGAATTTAGCATTGGATGCTGTGGATTTGCCTTGATAACAATGTAAATATCGTGAATTAAGCTCTCCAGCTCGAAAAGATCAGAATCTATTTCGTCTATCACCTCCAAGTCGATCTTATTATCAACTAGTAAAGTTTCTAATATAAAAGAAGAAATATAGTTATTTGATGGGAAGTTAGATTCTGTAGTTAATGAATCAATAAATTTGCTCCAATATCCTATCTTGAATAGAATCCAAAATGATCTGGCATTGCTTCGTCGGAAGTCACTTCCGTTCAAGAGTACTGTAGTATTGCAGCCGATATCATCGTAATCTTGAGATGTAATGGACCAATATTCCGTAAACATTGTGTTCATCATAGTAAAGAGCACTTGACTATTTGGCCCAACAGTTCTAGCCTGCTCAGAGAGCCAATGAATAAGGACAGGAACCAAACAATACAATACCAGCTTCAGATGGAAAACTACTAAGTGAACGAAGTAGCCGAGAATGAATTGTAATCTGTAAGTTTCCATCACTAAAGCGGGCTCGATATTGAACCAGTAGTCAATATCATCATTTAACTTGCTATGAATCTCCTTTAAATCCTTTGGCAATGTATTTGGATCAAATAGCAATGCTTGATTTAGCTTATAAAAAGATGATTTTGTCGAAAGTGCCATCATTTTACCAATTTTTAACGACGCTAAAGTTGATAGTCTTGGGATCTTGGATGGAATTTCATCCAGAGGATGCTGGTGAAGAATGAAGGAGGTTACTATGTTTCGAAATATCTGAAAAACCTCAACGTACGAATCGTATAGTTCGACAGTTATAAATGGCTTCATCGAATGAAGTCTTGCAAAAGAATCCTTTGGAGTAATAAAAGCGGCAACTTGTTTTGAAAGCAATGTAGATTGCATTATAGACGTTCCGGTAACCCTGCCTTCGTTATCGGTATTTTCTTCATAGCTGTAATCCAGGTTGTCACTTTCTACATCAATACTAGTCTTGGAAACTCCGTAGTCAGACTTCTTTCGTCGTTTGCAACCGTTTAATTGACTCGAATGTTCATTCTCTGAATGAACTGTTGACACCGGTCGAGAACAAGCAAGAGCTTCTTTCAAGGGGAAATTATGTACTAGCAAGGAAGAATACTTCAAATTCAAATCATAGAGACTGTGAACTTTGGATATAAACGGTCGGACGGCTCTTTTGCATCGAGAAAGACTTAAGGAATCTGAATGCAATGGTTTTCTTCTCAGCGACATGGTTAACTATATCTACTCAGAACATGTTTACAATCACAATTTGCTGTACCTTAAAATGAACACACTAGAGCAGTCAGTTTCGATCAGATAAGAAAGTCTTACTTGGTGGACGAGCATCTACTGAACAAAGATTAACGATAACAATACTTGCAAAATGGCGAAGAATTGTTAGCAGTGTAAACACCAAAGCCGCACTGTAATAATTATGATGCAGTTCAAGCTGGAATAGTTGAAGAACTGTTCTAATTCTATGCAATTGAGATACTGGATTCGAATTGCTTCCATTCTACTATAGAATTGCTTCCAATGAGCATTTGCATACTTTGGTTGAGTACCTTGCTTGCTTTATTATGTGCCCCTGTAAAGACAGAAGTATCGCCAGAATCATCGATTGGTGATGCACATCATATCATTGGGGTAGCTCCGGAAGATCAAAATCTCTACAGTCCAATAATAGAGGTTAGCAGCGGAAGAAAGACTTGGAAATGTTTGGGAAACCCGGAGATTGTGCTTTCTTACGATCAAATAAACGACAATTATTGCGATTGTCCCGATGGTCTGGATGAACCAGGTACAAATGCTTGTCCTTATAGCGAAATGAGAAAGTTCTACTGTTCCAACGATGGTCATATCCCTGGATATATAGAGAATTACAAGTTGAACGATGGAGTATGCGATTACGATATATGTTGCGATGGCTCAGATGAGTATCAGACTGGCAAATGTGAGAATAAATGTTCACAGATACACCGACAATTTGTTGAATACAGAGAAAAAATGAATAAAGATATTGAGAAGTCACTAGATATTAAGAAAAAATTGATTGAAATTGCCCAGATTCGTAGAACCGACGACCAGAACAAGTTGAAAGTATTAAAGGAGGCACTAGCTAAGAAATCAAGCGAATTGGAACAGCGACAACAAGCTATTCAGAACCAATCAATCGAGAATGAAGACGGCGACCTGGTGTTCGATAAACTATCTCCGCATATCAATGAGCTTAAAAACCAAGTCACTATTTACCATGACAACTTGTTGAAACATAAAAATAAAATTTTGCATCTTGAGAAGATTTTGGCTGCTTTAACTAAAAATTATAATCCGAATTTTAACGATGCAGCAGTGAAAGAATCCGTCTACAAATTCCAGGAATATGTTTCCAATAAGGAGGATGAAGTCGAAGAGCAAATTGAAGATACTCATATAATCTTGGAGGCATTATCTCACAAGTCAAAGAAGATCAGTTGTAAACCTCAAGATCGACCAGATGTAATCGAACCTCCATCTATCGCCCGTTTGTTTCACCACTATGTTTGCTACATAGCAGACAACTATTTGGATAGATTTTTGGATAAGAGACCCGATGCTCTGAACTTTTCGCCACTCTTTACTGAAGAGACATCGTCGCAGTCCTCAGAGGAAATCGAAATGCTCGAAAAGGAAATAAAATCTCTTCAAACGGACATCTTTATTCTTGAGGATGACTTGAAAATTGACTATGGTCCCAATGATATATTGAGATCGCTTGTCTCGAGTAGAGTAACAGGGAAGATTGGAGAGTACAGCTACAATTTGGGATTCGTTGATACTATCACACAAGATGATGTCCTTATTGGAAGATTCCTGGAATTCAAGGACAATACATTACTATACAAGAATGGAGCCAAATGTTGGAACGGTCCCAGTAGATCTGCAGTGGTTGAATTGATCTGTGGCCCGCACAACAAGTTGTTGACAGTAAGCGAACCAGAGAAATGCGAGTACTTATTCGAACTTGTCACACCAATTATTTGTGAACCCTTTACTGAAGAAGAAATTATTGCAAACTTCAAAATTGATTACAGTCGTTTATAAGAAGCAGTATCTAATAAAAGGATCTATGCATTTATCGATTTAGCTTATACATATTACTAATCGAATGTAATCTTTTTACCCTGGAATTTGACGTTCTTGAGCTTCTCTTCCGCCAATTTCTTGGCCTCCCAAGATGGATGTATTTTAGTGTTATCACTTGGAATTGGGCCAGGAGAAGGCGACGCTCCATCTCTAGCCTTTCTGTCTCCGAGAGGAGCAATATTGGAGCCTGTTGGAGCAGGTTTGCTTTTCTCTTCCCTTTTGCGACATCTTTCTTCGTATTCGAGTCTTCTTCTTTCTCTGTCGTTTGCCGCTTTTTCAATATCAGATTTGACATGCTTAGCTTCCTTGCCATATTTCTGTGCCCAAATCTTTTGCCTGGCCCTTTGACCTCTTCTATTCTTTCTTTGTGTGGTAATATCTTTAACAACCTTATCGTTATCTACATCTTCATCGTCAGAACCACCCGAAAAGTATCCACTAGCTAATTGAGGAAGATTATAATCCTTTGTTTCCTTTCTTGTTGATTTTTTAGACAGGTCAACATTTTCGAAAAAACCATCCTCAGAACTAGAATCACTATCCAAGGCTTCATCGACTTCAGACTCATTTGATTGCTCTTCATCAGTTACTTCGTTGTAGTCAACATTGGGATCCAAGTCAGGTGCTTCCTCTTCTTCGTTTTCATTGTCCGAGTCCCCTACAAGTTTATCATAGATGGCAAATTTTTCATATGCATCTTCTGCATCTATTTCAACCATACTATCTTCTTCCTGTTCATCAATTTCATCATCATCATCATCTTCTTCTTCAGAATCTTCAACGGCGCATTCCTTTCCATCATCGCTTATATCCTTTCCAGTAGCCTTCTTACGGGCATCCTTTTCTTGTCTAGTTAAGTTTCCTCTAACGATTTTGAAAGACCACTCAATTTCAGATATTATGCTTTTAATGTTCTTGTTATTCCATAAGTTCGAAAAGTAGTTGTTGAGAATCTTGTCGTTCTGACAGAACTGTATAAAAAATTTGGATGGGTTGGCTATGTTTGATTTATCTACGATTATTTCACGAACATCTTCAGATATGTACTTCGGAGGGTTTACTTTTAATTCCTTGTTGAACAATATTGATGTAGTCAATGACTTCACCAATTTGGATGTTATGAGAAGCTTGATATTCTCACTGGATTCAAGGAAGTTGATAGTTGACTGATTCTTATTTTTGTCTTTCTGAAGTCTAGTTATCTCAGTTTTTACTATTTTGCTAATTTCCTTGTCTAACTTCTTGTATGATCCATAGTACTTCTTCTCAAAGTACTCTTTCTTAAGTGCTAAGATCTCATTGTCTGCGTCTTTGACCGAGACTGGGAGTTTTTTCAAGAGCTTTTCGTTATTTCTGGCATTAAGCAATTTCTTAGTGTGCGGAAATCTGGCAGGGGAATTGTGGAACTTGACTTCCAAAAGATCAAGTTTCCACATGATGAAAGTTATGGAAGTGGACGAGCAAATGTACACAAGTGGTGAAATACAGGCTAATTTGAGATGGAGTAGCTTCCACGTTATTCAAGAATAAGTATTGATTGAGATTTGGAAACTGAAACTTTTTTTGTGCGAAGAGCATCGAACAAATTATTGCAAATAAAGAATAAACTAAAAAGGTCTATTGAAACGTCATATCAATACGCACTGCAAAGGATGTCACCTGAGATCAAGAAGAGGAGAACAGAGGAGAACACAGATGTAGGAACCAATGATGTCAATCTGTTTCGATGTGAATACTTCATGATTAAAAAGAATAGAAGATGTGCTATGCGAAGAACAGCATATCAAAAGTACTGTTCCGAGCACATAATCTACGATGACAAGAGCGATATAGTGGACCCTAATAAGAACACCTCAGAATTAGATCTGAGGGTTCCCTGTCCTCTTGATGGAAAACATACAGTTTGGAAGAAGAATCTAGCTAACCACTTGAAGAAATGTAATGCAAAACTAGTTGAAAGAACCGAAGAATGGTTTTCAAAGGACATCAACACAAAATTAAAGAATCTGTCAGATTCGATTGAAGTTATGTCAAACTCGGAAGACAAACTTTTGAACGAAAAAGAACTATACTCCAAATATATTCCTATAATAGAAGAATTTCATTTCGAACCTCTACTGTACCGAATCAGCGAACATAGAGGTTTACAGCAGAGGTTGGACGAAGTCCTTATACAAAAGCATGCTTTGCAACAGTCCTCGTTGATCGGCAACATAAGGGATGCTAATCTTTTGCTGCCGAGCAATTCGTTCTTAGAATTTGGTTGCGGAAAAGCAGAATTGCTGAGATTCGTTAATCTTTGTCTTCTCCACGATTTGAAGCAGAAGGGGGAAAATGAAGAAAAGTTACAAAATTATGGATATGGATTCATAGACCGTGGAGTGAACAGGATGAAGATGGACAAGAAGATCATAAAGGACTGCCTCGATTCGCTGATTTCAATAACACCCACGATTCTACGAACTAGAATAGATATCAAGGATATAGACTTGGACAAATTTGCCACCAAGCTTGAGCCTTCGAAGATTGTTGCGATTTCCAAACACTTATGCGGGGCTGCCACCGACTTGACATTGAAACTGTTGCTCAATTCATCACTTCTATCTGATAAAAAGGATAAGTTTGGCGGTATACTAATTGCCATGTGCTGTAGACATGTGTGTTCCTATGACCAATTACTTCCTAAGTCGCGTGAATACCTTGCCGCGAAAGGATTCAAAACTTCAGATTCGTTTAGAATACTCAAGAAGATGGTTTCGTGGGCTGTATGTGGCAAAAAAGAACACTCAAAGAATGTTGAGAGATTGGAAGCTGAGCATATCAGCCAATTGGACTATGCCAATAGACAGAGATTGGGATTTGTTGCTCGTAGATTAATTGACGAGAGCAGAGTGTATGCATTGAAGTCCATGTTGAGTGGATTGGAGATCGAGATGTTTTTATACGTCGAGAAGGATGTCACATTGGAAAATGTATGTCTCTACGTTGGCCAGAAGCCATTGAAAGTGTGCTAGCGTATGGCACTAATAATATGAATACATGAACTGGGATCTCTCTCCAGGAGTAACCTGATGAATTGAGGTTAATTTTAGGTTTTGAATTAATACAGAATACAAAAAGATGGATTTGGTCTTCATTAAAATACTGTGAACTAAATAAGAATTTTTAAACAATGCATCATATACAGAGTTTGGTTAGATCTTTTCAGCCTTGACACCGTGCTTCCAGATAGCAACGTATGGGGTGGTACCGTTTTCACGGTAGTTCAACAAGACGATCATGGCATCTGGGTCCATGGATTCACCAGTGTAGAAGTCCCAATCGTTGAAAGATCCGACAATTTTTTTGACGTAGGCGGTGGCACCCTTTTCGAATACTTCGACTTCTTCTGGGTTGTTTTCGGCCAAGTGAGCTTTGACAGCCTTCATGTAACCTTTGATGTAAGTCAAGAAAGACTTCTTGTCAAATTGAGTTTGTTGCAATCTGAAGGAGTAGACAACGTTGTTCACGGTTTCAGCACCTTCTTCAAGATCTTCGTCCCCATCTTCAGCGGAAGGGTTGGCACCGATATCGATGTCACCGTTACCAACAGTGACCATGTCACAGTCAGCTTCGTAGATGACACCACCAACTTCCTTAACGTCGTAAGCGTCAGACAACAATTCGTCTCCAGAAATAACGTCAGTGTAAATAATCATGATGAGTAGTGGTCAATTGAACTTGTTCCTTGTGGTCGAAAGAAGGAATGAAATTTAATTTCGAAAATTTTTTACTTACCACTTCGTTCAAAATTTTTTTCAGATGGTTCACGTGCGCATGGAGATGGATGATCTTGACTTCCAAAACGGGAAGTATGTGTATACTTGATTTGCTAGAATATCATTCACTAAGTTCCTTGGGTCGTGCTTCAATCATGACTCTAAGTCACATCTGTGGAAGAATTGGAGTGGTCTACCTAACAATCGTAGTAAGGAAATTGCGAGTGATTGAATTGATAAGGTTGATAAAGCAGTTTCCTTACAAAACAAGCAAATGTATCAAAATCAAAATTCTTCTGACTAAAACTTTCAATGTACTCTAGCAATTAATTTTCCACTTTTAGGTAAGATAGTTGCACAACTCGTTAAACGAACACACTTTTACCGTTCATTCGCTTTTTGAATATAGTTAAAAATGCTCAAATAATCATTCGGAACTGATTGTATACGAGACCAAAGTGATACTCTGGACTGGCACTTCCAACTAGAGTAATACTATATGAAGTACTGGCCCCAAGGTTCTTCATGTACCTTCAATAGGAAGTGCCAAACTGTCGTATAACCGAAGTTGAAATTTTTCGAAGAGAGACTATTGTAATATCATATGTTTAAGATCTTGCTTCTCTATGAGTGGGTCATAATGCCTATTGGCAGACCGTAGAACGACCATGACCCTATTGTAGAAAGCGTCACATGGGTCACAGAAGCATGGTCCGTCTACACTAGGAAAGTACTCTAACAGTAGAAGACACTACATCCTTAGTCTCATTGTATGCCTATCCATATAACCACGACACATACTACTGCTACTTGAATCAGATATTGCCAGCGGAACGCCCCTTCCAAAAAATTCGTAGATAAAAGAAAAATAAAACAGAATTCACTTAGGTCAATATAGAACTACTTAATTATCGTCATCGTCGAAATAAAATGTGAAATTATGTTAATTTTATAGATATTATACAGTTAAATGTAATATGCTTATGCAAACTCGCCGTTAAATGCTCTTCTTAAAAAGGTCAAGATACGATCATAAACAACTTTATTACCATTGTGGTAGCGGATGGAATGGTCACTATCTGGAAATATCATGAAATCAAAGTTTTCAATATTTCCCAAGTTGAAGTCGTCAATCAACTTCAATGTATTTTGAACATGTACATTATCATCTCCACTTCCATGGCCAATAAAAAATTTCTTAACATGTTCAAAATTGGTGATATTATGAATGGAAGCAATTTCGTATCCCATTGGATTTTCTTGTGGAGTTCTCATGTATCTTTCTGTATAAATGGAGTCATAAAACTTCCATTTAGTAACTGGTGCAATGGAAACTCCGTACGAGAATACTTTGTGCTGAACGTCAGTTTCAAGTGTTTTCAATGTAAGAAATCCTCCATAGGACCACCCCCAAATAGCAATTCTGTCGGAATCAACGTAACTCTTCTCTGCCCATAATCTCGCAGCTGCAATTTGATCCAATGGTTCATACTTCCCTAATTTGTCGCGAACAATAAACTTGTACTGTGATCCCAAATCAGTGTTGTAGTTGTTGTAACCCGTACCTCTACCATCCACTGTGACTACAATAGCATCCAATTCTGCTGCAACAACTGAGCTGAAACTAACTGCAAAGTTCTTTGTTACAAGTTGAGATCCCGGACCACCATATACAAAAAATAACACCGGGTACTTGCGTCGGCTATCGAAGTTTAATGGCAAAGTTTCAACGGCATTTGCTTTGAACTTTTCACCAGTTTCTTCGTCTTGTAATTCGATAACTTCGTATTTAACTTCAGGAATTAGGTAGTTTGCTAAATTGTCAATGACCTCCTTGTTTGACTCAATCGTCTTGATATCTTCAAAATTGGATAAATCTATCAATTTTTGGTATGGAACTTCAGGACCTTCATACGTCAATAACAAGTATCTGGATCCAGATGAAAAAGAGCCAGTAAACCACCCTTCACCACTTGTGATATCCTTTACTAATGGAAATCCATTACTGGATTTGTCGAATAAATTAACCGAATGTATGTGTCTTTCAACAGAAGATTTCTTGGTACTGACGAAGTATACTTCATTCTTGTTGAAATCGAATGCTTCAACCCCACCTATCACCTCCCATTGTCCATTGGTCAACAAGACGCCTTCAGATGCCTCAGGAGGTGAGAAATAAGCCAAATGGTTAAAACCCCCTGAAACAACTGAGTCAACATAACCATCTTCTTTACGACCCAAATATTCATTTTTAGGTACAAACAAGGTATTTGAAGTTACTTCAAACCAGCTGTTGTCAGCAGTCAAGCTTCTCACTATCTTAGATTCATTATGAACACTGTCCACCAAAAAAATCTCCAATAAATCACTAGCTCTGTTAGATGTCTTCACCAACACAGATGATCCCACCCAAATGACTTCTGTAATTAATCTGTCTTGTGGCGATATTTTTTCTGACTTCAATTCCAAAAGTTGATCCTTATTTGTAGCCAAGTCATAAATGACCAACTCAACAATTGGATTTGGGTAACCAGCTTTTGGATACTTGATTTTAACAACTTCCGGGTAGTCTTCATGGCCATTTTGAACGTAGTAAGGAATTGTGAACTCGGGAACTTCAGTGTCATTTGACTTCAAAAAAGTAATTTTATCTCCAT
Source organism: Scheffersomyces titani (assembly GCA_030565185.1). Classification (NCBI taxonomy): domain Eukaryota; kingdom Fungi; phylum Ascomycota; class Pichiomycetes; order Serinales; family Debaryomycetaceae; genus Scheffersomyces; species Scheffersomyces titani. The sequence goes on from JAJMBD010000062.1 coordinate 61,298, forward strand.
TTGGTGACCACCACAAAACTATATCGCCAGCATAAACCTCTTCCTCGTAAACCCAGTCTGGTTTACCATTGAAGACCTGAGAGCTTCCATCAAACGTGACTTGTCTTACATCTCCAGATGTAATATTTTTTACATACACATTGTTGTCAAGAATAAATGCAATGTCGGTCGACTTTGGCGACCATGATGTTACGGCCAACTTGCTTGTAGTATCTATAATCGGAGTTATCGACGAATCAGAGATGTCGAGTAACCAATACAACGCAAATGTAGAATGTCTCCAGTTGTGAGTGGAGTTTGTTCTCAAAATTGCCTTTGTTAGATCTGGCGACGCGGTCAAGGACTCAATTTCGTACTCAGTATCGCTGTAGTTGAACGAAGAACCATTGTACAAAGTGAACAGATAATCGTCGTCGACGATAGACTTGATGGTATATTCTAAATGGTCATTGGAGTCATCTTTCAACACGTATGTACCCTTGTCGTTGTCGATGGACAGTGGCTCGTGGATCCACTGTAAAGATTTGTAATGTGGTGTGAACTTGCCGTCTCTTACAGCTGAGAAATTCAAGGGAATCTTTCCAGAACCATCCCATACTACCGGAGGGCTGTTTTTAAGCAAAGGAGGTGAGTTTGTGTTCAACAGTAATTCAAATTCATGGTGTATTATCTCAGAGTTGCGCAAGTTTGTGATAGCAGTTATGAGGAAGGATGAACCCCATATCAAAACAGCCAAAAGCGTTCCTGAGATGAAGAAGTTCTTGAAGCTGTATTGGTTGACTCGCGGGCTAGAGTCGGTATCGAGTTCCTGCTCAAGAAGGAGCCGAAGACGTTTCTTCTCGTCTTCCGAGTCGTGAGAGTCGTCGTACCTGCTGGACATGCTAGATTAGAACTTTAGCTAGGAATGGGAAATCCAAATTAGAAAGGGTGAGCAAATGAAACGACCACTGAAGAGGAGCAGACTATCTATGAACCACACAGAAAGTGCTACAGATATATGTATTTATATCTTTGGGTTCAAATTGAATTATTCACAGCTTTTCTTCAGATGGTTTGGAATATCAAGGACGTCAGTTGCAGACGGAACGACTCATTAATCGGGAATGACAGTGGAGGCTGAAATTCTAGTCAGGAGTGAGCCGCACAATTTCGTCCCAAAGTAGTTGTGAACCAGGCACACCAATGCTTCAGTCACGTGAGAAGACATACTTCAAAAGCACTATTTTGATTCTAAGGTTGGCTCTAAAATTCCTTTAGTGTGACAGTTCACTAATTCGGGAGTAATTTCTTTTGAAAAGCTGTCGTTACATTGTCTGACAGAAATTGTGGCTATAGCTTTTGATCTATTCGTATCTTCATGTCATGTGTCCGTTTCTATTGTCGCAAGAGCCCTTTTCACCGTTGGCTTACTCCTACAGCTATTCATTGTTCGGCGCATTCGATTATGAAATTTTGCGCATACACAAAGTCATAATCTTTGGTAGTTCCGTTTCTGGTAATTTTCAACTCGAGAATTTCGCACCAAGACATTGCTAGACAGAAATGTTACGTTAGCAAGTCCGCTGAAAATCCCGAACGGGACCATTGCATAATGTAACTTAGGTGGAACTGAATTCATTTACTTCGTGGTGCTAGCTTCACCTTATTCCATCTATATTACAGAACTATTTGATGTAGAAATACAATTTGGTAACTAAATACAATTTAAATGGGCAACGAAAGAAATGAAATTATTAATGCTAATGTGGGTAATTGGCGGAGCTCTTCGCCATTTAGTTGAAGTATACAGTTGTGAGCTCTTGCTCTCATTTGTTACAATGATTTTGTACTATGCGCTGCTGTCAATGTTGGTGGGTGGAAAGCCGAGGCGCTTTTCGTCGCTCTGATGTGATAGTGGTGTAGTAACTATTTCACTTAATAGCACGGGACTGAACTCTACAATAATTTTCCGCAAGTTCGTTCTTCTGATAGGTTTGGATAGGAACCCACTCATACCACTGCCAAGACATTCCTTGACATTACTTTCATCTGCAAATGCAGTCAAGGCAATGATAGGATTCTCATATCGTAAATTTGTTCTAATCATCTTTGTAGCCAAAAGACCATCAATCTTGGGCATCTGAACATCCATAAAGATCAAGTCAAAAGTATCACCCTTTTCAATTGACTCTTTAGTTAACTCTACTGCCTCGGCACCATTACAAGCTAAAGTGATGTTGGTAAAACCTTCCAATTTGAGCATTCTCTTGATCACTTCTTGGTTTACCAGGTTATCTTCAGCTACCAATATCTTGAGATGTGACAAGTCGTCGAGTATATTGTGATGTGGATCCAAACGTTCACTGGTGGTTGCAGAATTTGCAGTGCCAGTAGATGATCTCGTTATAAGATGTGGCTTTTCATATGTGGTTCGGGGAGGAATGTCCACTTTTCCTAGTAATTGAAAGCTACCAGAACTTCCAGGAGAATCTAAATTTCCTTGGCGAGGACTGTCCCCAGAGGAATCAGATATGGGGATCGAATCCGTCCTCACCCTTGGAGGAGGCTGCTGTGGGTGTAATGGAGGTATTTCCACAAAGTCATCCTTTTCACTAAGTTCGTCATTTTCGTAGTCATGAAGACTCGCATTTCTATAATCCAATGTTGAATTCTTAAATGCAACCTTTCTATTAATTCTAGCTTTAGGATTGAACTCATCTTCACAAAATTCTCCCATTTCGTTCTCTTCGACCAATATCTCACCAGTTTGAGGTAATGGCACAGTGAATGTGAAGATTGAACCAACGCCAATTGCCGATTTCAATGTTAAGGTTCCCTTCATCATAGTTGCTAATTGTCTACAAATGGATAATCCCAAACCCGTGCCTCCATAACTTCTGGACAATGTTTGGTCCCCTTGAACAAATGGTTCAAATACCTTCTCTTGTAAAGCTGGCTCAATACCTGGACCCGTATCTCTGACCTCTATCTGAACTACCCAAGTTTTCGGCTTGTACATATTTCTGATTCTGAATGCTTTGTTATTCTTTATCAATTCTGCAGTGGCCATGGGAGTAGCAATAAAAGAGTTTCCTCTCTTATTCTCAATTCGCTTAGGTCGCTCACTACTTCTTGGAGTTAAATGTGGACGCATTTTATTGGAACCAATCTCTTCTTGACTAGTCAGTCTCGGGTTGTCATCTTCAACTTCTGTAATTGAATTTGAACTCGAGCTAACGGGAAGCTTAGGCAAAGCTTTCATGTGATTAAACTGAGATTCGAAAATTTTATTCTCATACTCAGTTGTAGATATTGTCAGTAAACTAACTCTATCCGAATCAAGGTTCTTTGAGAAATCGTGGTCATCGCTGGAGTCTGAGGTGCTAGATTTTACAGGACTCATTTCTATATCGTTCAGTCTCTCTTCAGGAAGTGGAGGTGTTGGTTTAGCGATCCTTGGCGTTGGCTTTGTTTTGTAATACGATGACATTATTGCTAGTGTAGAAGATGAAGTAGATTTTGTCATTCCTGTTCCTTCGTTGGACCCTGACGAATTTGGAGTAGTTTTTGTGCCTTTCAAAATATGAACTTGCTTGTATCCATCAAGTTGAGATCTTTCTGCATCATATTCACCCAATAATTTAAATGTAACTTCAACAGATCCGTCAACTGGTGTGAACTTAAGGGAATTAGAAACAAGATTCATCACAACTTGTATAACTCGATTGGAATCTCCATATAAAATCAATTTTCTGAATATATTTGGGCGAACCCAAATCTTAAAGTTCACCCTTTGGTCCATGGCAAGCTTTCCGAAAATTGATTTCACTTGGTAAACAACCTCTAAAATTTGGAAATTGGACTTCTCCAATTTAGATCTATTCAACGTGTTTTTGGAATAAGTTAACAACTCCGTTAATATGTGCAATAAAAGTTCCCCTGATCTGTGAATTAATTTCAAGGAATCTTGTATTCTTGTTTGGTCCTCTTCGTCCATTGCAATCGAAGTCATACCTAATATTCCATTGAGTGGAGTTCTCAATTCATGAGAAATATTAGCAATAAACACAGTCTTTGCTTCGTTCGCCGATTCTGCTTCGATTTTGGATGCTTCTAACTCCTTGGTTCTTAACTTCACTCTATCCTCCAAATGTGTATATTGCTTGTCAAGCTCTTCCGTCATGATATTGAAAGCCTCAGAAAGTTCAGTAAATTCATCTTTGAAAAATTTCTTTGAGTTCGGAATTCTGCCTGGTAGTCTAATAGCTGTTGAATACATTGATCCAGAGGTACTAGTGTTAGACGCAGAATTCACACTGTTTCTCTTTTGTCTGTTATTCAATTTAGAATATGGAGGAGGAGGATTGGTTGACGGAATTGGGCTCGCTGCCGAACTATCTTTTTGTTGTTTTAGTTGTTTTTTTGACTTTGTGATTGCTTCCGTTGCTTCCTTAAGTTTAGTGATTGGTCGTATAAAGAAAACTGCCAATGGGAATGTAATAAGACACATGAATACACCAATTCCAATAACAACCCCTATGATTATTTTTCTTAAGTTGTTCACAGGTTGCAAAAACTTTGATCTTGCTTGTTCTATAATCACAGCCCACCTTGTGGTAGAGTCCAATTGGATCTGATTGAAACCTATTGCTACATACTTGCCCGAGATTGACCTCACATTGGTTGCAGATCCATATGGCCTTGAGAATGCTTCCTTCACCAGAGAAGAGTCATTGATATTATAAGTTATGCTAGGCATCAATACATTGTCCTTAACTGGGAAAACGGTTTGGAAACCGATCACAACACCATCAGCCTGATAGTTGACTGCGCCATCTACAACATTGCCATAGATTGGACGAATAGCAATAACAGTGTAATCGGCAGATGAGTTGTTTGAAAATCCAGTAGCAGTGGTAGTATCATTGATGGCTGCTTGGATGCTCTGGGCCGATGCAAGGACGGTTAAATAACCCGACAATGAAGGGTCGTCTAAAATTATGGACGAGTTTGAGTAAATAGGTAAAGTTATACCCATGAAAAATGTGGGGCTTGAGTCAGTGCTGTTCTCTGTTGGATCAGTGCTGTTCCCAATTGGACCAGTGAAGTATGCTTCGACATTATCGCTTGATTGTCCTAATAATGATTGAGGTATCGTTGCGTTTTGTGACAACGGGAATAAGAAGTCCATGGCCGGCTGCGAAATAGATGTCGCATTATTATAGCTGTCAGCAACGACTTCCAAGTCCAAGTTGTATAATCTGGCAGCAGCAAAAAGCTCCGAGGTCATCAAGAACTGGTCAAGTGTATTTTGCGCCCCACTGAATATGGAGTTAGTAATATTACCAGCTCTATAAGAGGATAGTGGAGCGTATATGGTATCCTTAGTAGTCAACCAATACACTTGGTAGTATATATATTCTACGGCCTGTTTGACCTGAGTAGTTTTGAGTTGGGAGATGACTTCCAAACGTTCTGCCCTCAAATCACTCAAGTTATTGGAGAAATACACCACTGTGACGATAGCCAAGATCAAGAGCGAGAAAAGGGAAGCAAATCCCACAAGCATGATCAACTGTGGTCTTATGCCGATCTTTAATCGTTTCATTTTGTACGTGGAATGAAGGCTATACCTGTTGATTCGTCATGTATGTTTGCTTTTATGGGTGAGGTGAAAGTGCTGACTTCTAGAACAAATATTTCCAGCGAACCAACCAGCTGAAGAAACGATGAGCTGCCCTTGCTATAGTAGATGTAGTAGATGTAGTTGTCTCTTTTGAAAGCAAATGAAAATTCTGAATATTTCTCGAATCGTATTGTTGGATCTGGCTAGCGAATGCAACAAGGCGCAAACAAAAACAGGTTCGACAGATTAGGTGATTAATGTGCTAAGATTGAAGCAAAGACAAGAAAGAACTGTCAGATAAAGTGCACTATGATGCCAGCGTTTAGTTCGGAGACTTGGAAAAGAATAACGGAGAAGAATAACGGAAGTGAAATAGACAGGTAATTTTGCTAAACTAACTCTATTTTTACACTCCGGATGACTTTTGTGATTGTAAAATTGTTTTCTTTTGTTCGCAAAAATCTAGAGCAGGTTTCTTTGCATACAACGTCAGATTATGTCATACGCAATAAAACGAATATGACTGAAAATCAACTGCATTGTTTACTTGCAGTCGAATTGAGCGTGAGATGGGAAATGAGAAGTATCTGATAATTGCTATTCATTAATGAGTACTGCTACCTTTTCTTGAGCATTCCTACAGAATTCTGCCTCTCTACATACCAATACTGTGACGTCACGTGAACGAGATTAGTTTATGACATCACAGAGCGTCCAAATGTTCTCCGATGTATGAAACTCGTCCTTCTCATCTCCGTGTTTGATCTTCTCGTCTCTACTGAACCATATTCGTTACATACTTCTTTTTGTTTTTAGTAGTTGGGTATGAATTGCCGTAAGGGGAAAGGTAATTGGATTAGCTTCTGTGCACACTATTGAATATTAGCGTCTCTCTTACAAGTCAAGTAGATAATTGCACAGTGATATTCTGAAAGTTACGAGACCTCTCCGAAAGAGCGTATCTGAATGGGTCTACTTTTGCATTGAAATTAATAATTAAATAATCTCAACTATTTACATAGTTGTTCGGAATTTATCTTCATTTTATATTTTATATAATGTAATTTTATTGGATCTTAATTGTTCTTCTACGGAGAAAGTGAGCATTGTAAATCTCTCACATTGAAAATATTGAGCTGTGCTTTCGGTCAAGAGCTCAGAATACCGCTTACTGGAATCCTAGTCAATTGTGAACAAAATCAAGATTTATGCTCTTGGAGGATTACCGATTCTACAATAAGATATATCTTATTATTTATTAAGCTTTGTATGCAAAATCCTAGTATTTTGAAATATTCAAAAGTACTTCTATGAAAATAGGAACGAATATAATGTTGGTAACGGTCTATGAAAAGTGAATATGCGAAATGTAAAGTGTGACACTTCATGTGTCTGAAATGCTATTTCCTAATGAAAGGACCCAATAATAACGAGAGGAACCCGTACTTTGTAATTTGAACTCTGAGTCTGATAAGACAATTAGTAGAAATGAAATAAAATGGTATGCGTGAGAAGTGTGTAAGGTTTGTCTAGGGAATGTCTAGATCATCAACAATGTAATTACACTGACGATCAAGACCGAAAGTGTGGATTTTCTGCCAACAATTCTTGCTGCAGATCCTTCTAATGGTGATATATTAGAGACAGTTGGAGCTGATACCTCTCCACTTGGGAAGTTAGATGCTTCGCCAGATGAGTTAGATGGCGAACTTTCACTTGAGCCTGCATTGTTAGAACCTGATTCTGGGATCGCTGCTGAAGGAGAGCTGGAAGAATTCGAACCAAAGTCGTTTGAACTTGAATTGTCTGGATAGGAGTTTTCTGAAGTTGAGTTAGCTGACTCTGAATCGGACAGAGAACCAGTGCTCGATGCCGAAATAGACTCCGATAAAGTTGCTTCTGAGGTAAATTCAGAACCTTCGCCAATTTCAATACTTGAAGAAGTGAGCGGAGTATCAATTTCAATGTTTGTATTGGTACCTATTATGTCGGTACTTGAGGTAGTTCCTGTTCTGTCGACTTCAGTACTTGAAGTAGTTAATGTTGTGCCAACTTCAGTATTTGAACCAATATCGATTTCAGTATTTGAAGTAGTTCCTGTTGTATCGAATTCCCTATTTGAAGTAGTTCCTGTAGTGTTGATTTCAGTATTTGAAGTAGTTCCTGTAGTGTTGATTTCAGTATTTGAAGTAGTTGCTGTTGTATCGAATTCCGTATTTGAAGTAGTACCTGTAGTGTTTTCTTCTATACTTGAAATAGTTCCTGTACTGATTGTTGCAGGAGTAGTAGAAGAAACTGTGATTTCCACACAGGAACCTCTGTAGCAAACAGTCAGTACGACCGTTTCCACAGAAGTATATGTTACTGTTTCTGTGTCGACTGGAGTGGAAATTGAAGTCGTATTCCAGTATCCACTAAAACTTGAAGAACCAGTTGATGCACTATTATCGCTGGAAGTAGTGTAAACTGTAGATTCACCTTCCGACGAAGATGAACCGAAGGAAGAGTTAATAGAAGGCTCAAAGCTTGAAACTTCCGAAGAAGATTCCGGAGAAGATTCAGAACCAGACGAAGATGCAACGGTGGAATGGACAGGAGATGCATCTACTGAAGTCGAGAATGACAAAACGGAGGAAGATTCAGTAGAAGATTCGGTAGAAGAAACAGTAGAAGACTCAGAAGAAGACTCGGTCGAAGAAACTTCAGTAGAAGATTCAGTAGAAGATTCAGTAGAAGATTCAGTAGAAGATTCAGTAGAAGATTCAGTAGAAGATTCAGTAGAAGATTCAGTAGAAGATTCAGTAGAAGACTCGGTGGATGATACTTCAGTAGAAGATTCA
>JAJMBD010000063.1:0-68213 GCA_030565185.1 Scheffersomyces titani
GTTGCGCGAACAGCGAGAATCCAACAAATCCATACATTGGTTAATGAGACCATCGGTGCTCTCGATGTGCTTTGTTGCACTTATGTCATTCACAGGTCTGGCGATTGCGGAGCCTGGTAAGCAGTTGGCGATCTATCAGTTGGCCTGCAATTCTGTTGAGATTGACGGGGTGTGTGATCCTGTCTCAACTCAGGTTCTTGTTTCTACCTTTGCTCAGTACCTGATGATAGTAGGAACATCATTTGCATTGTTGGCGCTGACCAAAGTGGGTGAGTTGTCGGATTTGTATGGGAGAAAGCCTCTTATAGCAGGATTCATTCTTGCTAATACTTTGCAACGTTATTTACAGTACTTTCTCTTCACCCATAATAAGACCTTGCCATTCATGATGTTGGTGATCGGTGAAGGGTTAGTCAACTTGTGTGGTGGATTGTCCTCATTTGTAGCTTTGATGCAAGCATATATTTCTGATGTTGTCGAACTGCACCAGAGAATTTACCTGATTGGTTTGGCAATGGCTGCAATGCAAATTGGGCTGGCCATTGGTCCCATCATCTGTAATCTCATTGTATCTCAGATTAAAGATGAAGTGATTGCGCCCATCAAGGGCCCAGAATTTCGAGTCATGGCCATTAATGCAAAGGCAGATTTAAGAAGAAAGGACATTATTCCATTGCAAGTCGAGTTGCTCGTGCTTGCTATCTTGGCTTTGTACGTGGTGTTCTTTTTCCCTGAGTCCAGAAGCGAGAAAGCTAAGACCAAATCGAGAAGTAACTCTGTAGCTTCTGGCTACAGTTCTAGTTCGGGGAGATTAGATGCTGTTGCACAATTGCAAACTTTGGAACAGCCTACTTTGCCTCAAAGAGTTGGTCACATGTTGAACTTGTTCAGACCCTTGATCTTGTTGACATACCCTGCCAGTGTTGTCAGTTCCAATAACAAGTCGAGACATACAAGATACAGAATAGCCGTGATTTCCATCGTATTTGTTAGTTGTATTGTTAACGCATTCATTACAGCCATCGGTACTATACTTATCCAGTATGGTATCCTCGAATTCAGCTGGGATACACAAGACTTGGGCTTTATGTTATCGATATTCTCGGGTACTATGACTCTTATGTATATTGTTGGCTCTCCAATTCTTATTCACACCGTTTTGCGTAGATGGTGTGGCTTAACGGTCATGAAACGTCAGCTTGATATGGTGGACTTTTCTGTAATCATATTTGCCCGTGTAGCCGACGTCTTTGCCTTCATCTTCATGGCAATTTCTAAGAACACCGCCCAGATGCTTGCTTCAATGGCGCTTTTTGCTCTAGGTGCGCCCGCGGGACCCACGCTTTCATCCGCCCTTCTTAAATTCTATCCTGCTTCCAAAGCAGGGGAATTCTTTGCAGCCATGTCATTGTTACAGAACATATTTACTCTCATTTTACCCTTGACTGCTTTGTCGTTGTTTAAGTATGGGTTGCAGCACGGTGTCCCTGAGTTGGGATTCTATTTGATGGCGTTCACCTGTTTTGTCAACGCCGTTGTGATCATCTTTGTCAAGAAAGTGTTGCGCTTGAACAGACACTCTTCGGACGATCAGTTGGTTAGAAGCAGCTCCATGATCTCGTTGCCCAGCTCCCACTTAAGCACCTAATAGATATAGAATGTATACCCCTGTGATATGATTAATGCCTTATAATACTAATGATAGTCGAATAAACAGTACTCTTTCAGATAATCATATGCCTTCGAATGAGAGAATCATCTTCCTTCGACGGTGTGGCAAATTTTGATCATTGCGATTCGCCGAAAGTTGCTTATCTATTCAAGCAAAGTTTTGGGACCTTTTTTTTGCAGCTAGGCACTTGCTTAAAAAGAGGATCCGACCTGTGGCTGAGTTTACAGGTTATGCACCATCCATAATTATTCAAAGAACAATCTTGCGATTAAGCTTTTGAAACATAATGATTCATGTGAAAGAGCACTGTGCATTGGATTATTTCTCAAGTGGGGGTGTCAAGCAGCTGTATTTTGCTTTTTTGTTATTAACTACTTTGCGCTATGAGATGTAGTGCAACTTTAGCCGCCGTGAAATTTCATTTTTAAAAATAGGCTGCGAATTTTCCTAATTTGTGAAAAAAGCAACCTACGACATACAATAATACACCCTAAACTTAGGAACAAAGCTTGGGAATAAAGTTAAAATAGCCCTGAAACGGGTTACTTTGTCTATCATTTGAAGAGTGAAATTTTGTTAATTCAATTGGTTACGAGAGAGGCCCGTTATAATATTAAAATCACAAAGCAAGAAGTGGCAGGACTCAACTAGCTTCAATTTACTTGAGAAGTGTACGGTTACGAACAATGGAAGTCAGATGGATGCCAGTGCAAATCGGTGTCAATGTAGATCAAAGAATTGGTGGAGATCGGCAATATTATCCATTTGATGTAGGAAGATAAAAATTATCGTGGAGAGGTGGGAGATAATCTCCGCCATAACAGTCAACTGTTCTACAGTTCTTCGATTATTCTCCAGGGTGGTACACTATGGCTATTCTCCTTAACTCACAAGATTATGGTGAACTTGCTAATCGCTATTTTGCTGTTCTAGTTTTTTTGGTTTTCTTGCAATTTTCGCTTTTTTCGCTATCACAACTCAGCTATTCCACTTGCACTAGCATGTCTCCCTATTTTCTGTGCGCATAACTACATCCAAATCTCCATATTTCTCGTTATTCTCACGACCGTTCTTCTACTGTCCTATTTTTTCTCGCTACTTTCCAACTTCTCCCTATTTCTCACTATTCTCACTATTCTCACTCCCACTACTTCGGTCCTCCCTCTACTCACTCTCCGCGCCTTCCCAATCATCCAGCCGATATCAAATAAACTCCCATTCAAGAACAATACATTCTTTCTCTACACCACCAACAACTCAATTCATCATGTTGCAAATCGAGCAGAACAACTTGTTGATCCAGAAAACGCTCAGTGAACGAGTCTTTGATTCTGCTGAAGGTTTCAAGCTGTTGGACAGAATCATCACTGACTTCGATTTCACCACCTATCACATCCTGACACTTCCAGACCACAAGCAATTGGTGCTCGTTTCAATCTATTTGAAATGCTGGGACGATTTGACGAAATACGGGGTTGTAGACTACCTTAATGCGAAATACGCCGAATATGCTGGTCCTCTTGCGGTTTTAAAGGGCAGCGATCTCGAAGCTGGCTACAACTATTCGTTAGTTTTGGATATCGCCGAATTGGCCGGCAAAGACGATGAATTCAAACAAAAAGTTATCGATGAGTTGTCATTTTTGAAAAGACACGCAATGGCTGCACCTTTTGAACAAGCTTTTGCCCGTTACGATGAATTGACCAAGACGTATGCTAATGCCAATACCTACGCCGAAGAAATCCAAGCAGAGTTGCTGAACGAAAAGGTTCTTGTTATCAAGTACAGAGGCTCAGATGAATGTATCTACATTAAGCCTTCGTTTGACCGTGTCACGGTGATATTCCTGACGGTCTTCCAAGATGAAACAGACAAGATCTTCGGCAAAGTGTTCCTACAGGAATTTGTTGATGCCAGAAGGAGATCTGTCCAGACTGCTCCACAAGTATTGTATTCACACAAGGAGGCTCCGTTGGATATCCAGAATGTGGTTGAGGGCCTGAAGGACGACGAAAATAAGGGCTACATCACGTTTGTGTTGTTCCCAAGACATCTTGTCAAGGGTGACAGAAGAGACAACTGTATTTCCCATATTCAATTCTTTAGAAACTACTTCCACTACCATATCAAGTGCTCCAAGGCATACATGCACTCGAGAATGAGATTCAGAGTCAAGGAGTTCTTGAAAATCTTGAACAGAGCCAAGCCTGAGAACTTAGATGACGAGGGTAAGACAATTGAGAATAGGAAGACAGCAAGTGGAAGAAGGTTCGACATCGCTTCGAGATAAATCATTAGAGTAAAATCTAAGTCACAAGATAAATATGTAGATAAGTTTTATTCTACTATTGCCCATTTAACATTAGATAGTATATTCATGAGTTCGTCTATGTACAAAGGAGTATGACTCTTGATTCTATGTAGTTTCGAAATTTTTAGTGTATCTCAATCCCTGCATTGCAAATTTAACTTTGCTTGAAGATGTTTGTATTTATCTTCCCAATATAGCAGTCTCCTGTAGTTACTGGGGTTTTACAATAATTCACATTACTTCTATTGCTTTGGCTTCTTCACACCGTACTTCGATCTAGAAGTGGCTCTATTAGCTACACCAGCCAAATCATAGGCTCCTCTTACCAAATGGTACTTGACACCAGGAATATCCTGTACTCTTCCACCACGAACCAAAACGATATGATGTTCTTGCAAGTTGTGGCCCTCTCCTGGAATCAAAGCCGAAATCACATTACCATTGGTCAATCTTACTCTACAACATTTTCTTAAAGCCGAGTTGGGTTTCTTAGGCTTGAGAATCATTACACGCAAAACAACCCCTTTTCTAAACGGAGCGGTCTCCAAATCCGGAGCCTTACTCACATAAGGCTTGTTGGGAAAACCCTGTTTTCCATACTTGACTTGGTTGAGCGTAGCATGTCTTTTTTGCTGGTTGAAGACATTGGCAAGCTGAGAAGCTATAGGGATATTGGAACGGATAGAAGTCATGTAATTTGTCACGGGCAGCATGTTTTTGGCCACAGGCTTCAACATGGACGACACCCTCATGGGGCTGAACAAGGATCTAAGCATTTCAAGGCAAAAATCGTAGGAGAAAGCGCTGGAGATTAAATTAGAAGCTGTCTGTTAACAATCTTAGATTGAGCAACCTGAAAAATTTCGAAGTAACAATAATGTCGCATTTTCACAACGAAAGCGAAAAATTCAATCGGATTGAAAACTGCGACAAATGTCGCTTTTTCCAACCACTCAAATTTCAATCATTTTCGGTTATTCAAATTATATCTGATTATCTCCACTAAAGATTCTCCTTTTGCCAACCACTGCTGCCCGTTGTTTCTACATTGCCAACATGTTCAGAACCTCCTTGCTGAGAGCTTTGAGAGCTCCATTACTTTCTGCCTCTGCTGCCAGAAAGCCACTTGTTCAAAATGTCGCTTTTAGCCAACCTCTCTTTGTGAGAAATTATTCTGGTTTCCCACCCTTGTCCAGAGAATTGGCCAAGGAAAGAATATTGGAATTGTTGGAAGGATACGAAAAGGTCGATGCCTCTAAGACAATCACAGAAGAGTCGTCTTATGTGCAAGAGTTAGGTTTGGATTCTCTTGATGTTGTTGAAGTTGTCATGGAACTTGAACATGAATTCAACATCCAGATCCCAGACAACGAGGCCGACAGCTTGAAAACAGTCGGCCAGACTATCGATTATATTCTCGCGCAAGAGGATGCTGTCTAGACGAGAAACCTGGCCTTGTCTTTGACTTCCCACTGCATATTTCATTACCGAACAGAAAATCTGAATAGTAAAATCGACATACAAATGATAAAAATCATCACAATGTCGTAATGGCAAATCAGCAATGATTGGAATACACATTGAATACTTGAGCCTGGCACCGAAGCCTTCTCAATATCTTTGCTGTAACCTTCGCTGTTCCATCTCCATAAACAATACATGATAGCTATTTAACTGTAAAGTAAGAAATTAGAATAAAAATTCACCTAGGAAATGTATTACTTCAGTGCTACGAAAGTCTTTCATTGCCGAATTATATCCATTCCTTCTTAGGACTACTGAAGTTGTATTGGTTCTCTTACATTCAGTTTAAGTCACGTGAATATCTCGATATTCACCAACTTCAGAAGAGCACGGCTAGTTTTGCCATATCAGTGAATCTCTTCAATACAAATCTACAGAATACTTCTTAAACGGTGTTCAATGACCTCAAGATCTTGGAAATCTCCATATACTTCCCTTTTCATATCTAACTCATATATTTCTACAGGTTTATTAACTATGTACATCACGTGATTTAACACGAACCAATGAGCGTTCCGAAAATGTCCTTCTACTAATATTGTGAGCATTGAAAAATATAACTACAACCCATTCCAGTTATTCTAACTTTCTCCTCAAACGTATTCAAGATGGTTTCTGTAAGTAGAGTCATGGTGAATTAGGTATAACGAAGTCGTTGAGAGATTCTGAATTCTCTTCGCTTCGAAATTAACTAAAATTCAAATAAAGCATTTTACTAACTTTCTCAGTACATCAGAGGTCCAGTCTACAAGTCCATCAAGTCGATTGCCGGCTTCAATGCTCAAAATGTTAGTGCCTATGTTCCAGACTTGATTCTCTGGGGTGGTGCTGCAGGTGCCGGTGTTGCTGTCTTCACTGAAGGCTGGCCAATGTTCCAACAAATTTTCTACCAAAAGATTCCTGTCTTTGGTAGCCACTGGATCTACAATCCAGACCCAGAAGACATCCCAATCTAGGTTAGTCATATCTGTAAGATTTAAAAGATTCAGTAAGCGATTTGCTTTGTTGTACAGTTGATTTGGTCATTATGCCATCATAGTCATTTATTAATAAACATTCATTAGAGATGAAGATGTACTTATTGTACTTCTAGCTAGAAACACGATATTGTAGATTTTCACTGTGATGTTGATACGATTTGTAGAATTAATATCTCGAATTCTTGAATTCTTGAATTCTTTAAACCTTTCGTATCATAATTTCATACTAGAACTTTCATATCATTCGTAAATCGTTATGTCTTCTAAAGCTGAGATCATGGTACGTATGCCAACGTTTCTCTGTCAACTCTGCGTATATACTCGTCATCCACCAAATCATCTATATTCTTCTTCATGTCTGACAATGTCACCGGTCCTCTCTTATCCAATCTCGCCATGGTCTTGTTCATCAACTCAGTGATACTCAACAGCTTAAATTCCTTCATCACTTTGACGATAACAGCCTTGAATTCGTCTGTTCTGTTTCGCAGGACAATGCGATTCACTTCCAGCTCAGTCAGTGAAGTCGATATCTTCATTGATTCCTTATCTTTCGATAGTGGAATCTTGATTCGTGACGACTTGTCTGCGAATCTGAAATTGAACAGAAATTTATCTTCATCTTGCGAAAGAATGGCATACTTCTCTGATGAAATAGATCCCAAGACTCGTTTTAGTAATCTGGGTTCCATACTTGTCAATTGCTGAAGCTCGACAAAAGTATAACTGTCGTTGTCGTTAAACATTAATATCACAGTTGCTTGAAGTAGATTCACTATCAATTCCTTTGTTCCACTTTCAAACTCAGCAATTATTGAAAGCTGGTGCAATGTGTAGTTAGACCAGTCCAATTTCTGACTCTTGAATCTCTCGCCCGAAGAGGTATATTTGGCTGTGAATTGATCTAGCAAAAGCTGAAGTTCGGACGGAAGTGTTATAGCCGTATCCATCTTGGGAATATCGGGCCAGAACTTTTTTTCCAATACCAAGGGATTGAACTCAATTGCTGAACTTTCCACCAACAGGGAGTAGACTTCTTTGGATTGACTCAAGTCTTTGAACATAACTTGAAGTCCCACGCTCTCATCACTCTCACCAATGACTTCGAGGAGAGAGTCTGCAAGTTCCATCTCACGACTGAAGTTAGTATTCCTACTAATCAAGAGTCGTTTAGATAAGTCCTTCTGGTAAATTTCTGTAAAGTCTCGCTTATTTTCTATGGCTTTGAAGATGATAAGGACATTTTTCTTGAAATCTTCAAACAACAACTCAGTCAAACTCTGCTTCTTGGACGATCCTTTGAAGTATGAATCGCAATATTTACATAATTGATAAACAATAAGCGAACTGTTGGTTCTATCGTTCAATCCCTTCCTGAAGTAGTTTCTAAGCTCAAACTGAAACTTCTCATCCAAGTAATTGTTAGCAAGGGTGTCATACTTGACAAAAATATCTACTAGCAAAGAGAGAACATTAGATCCAGATCCAACAGACTTGAACGCTTCGATAGTCTCTGTCACCTTTTTCTCTACATGGGCTCCCCATTGGGTCCTGAAAATAGGCATAGAATCCAAAGCAAAGTCATCGAACGACTCCTCACAGAATTTGTACAACGTCTGAAGCTGGATGTGGCTATTTTCGCTCTCTAACAAAGCCGGTAATACTTCGACAAAGATCTCTGAATCGTCATAGAAAATCAATACAAACTTCAACGCTTTGTGAAGAGTATCTAAAAACGCTTGTGACTGGTCACAATTTCGAAAAAAGTCAACTTCGCCTTTGAGAATGGCACAGATTCTATCCAAATATTCAGGTTCGTTGTGCCAAACCCTACTGATGCAACGGTAATGTTCTGCTATGTCGTCCGAGAGGTTCTTGTGGAGCAGATAGTCGTTGTTGAAGTTTAAACTCATCAACGTACGCGTGAAAACTGCCAGCGATTCAGAATAAATTCGTACTACTGATTCTGAACCAGATAACAAATCAGTATGAGTATATGTATGTTCTCGATTGGCCAATTCACGATCGTATCGTAACTGCTGAAGATATCTTTTCAAAACCAATTCGGATATGTCGTTCTTGCCGTTCTCATTTACTGTGGCAAGGATATCCTCTACGTATACCCCCAATCCATACTCCAAGATAGTCTTTTTTGTAGCATGTGGTAGAAGATATCCACGATCTAAATAGGCAAAAAGTTTGCTCAATCGACTGAGTTTATCTTTCCAGTCTTGAATAATAGCCAAAAACTCATTAGTCCATTTATATGGTTCATTACTGAGATTAGTATCTCTATTATAGGTGCCACTAACTGAAATTGATTCATCTGGGATGTGATCTACATCCATATTTGTTTCAGACGAGGATTGATTGCTCGCTGTTTCTCCACAAACTAAATCCACAGTCTTCTGTTTGACAATTTCGTACGCTTCATCTAGTTTTTCGAACACAAGAGTCGCTAGTTTTGACTTTTCAGCATGTTTGTATCTACAGATGGATTCTATGTCTTTGTAGTAGGTATAGTAGCTCTTTTTCAATGGCTTTCCTTCTAAAACTAGATCAATTACTTCTTCTGCTGCTGATTTAGCTATTTGTAACAGCTCAAGTACTCTTGGTTTAGTGGGAGCTTCGAAGTTCGGCTTTATCCGTTTATGTGTGTTGCTAGCATTTGTGTCTAGACTATCTGAAGAGCGCTGGAATTGCGGAGTCGAATGGGACTGGCCAGCATCCCGGTTTGACAATGACAATGAAGATGTCTCCGACTTTCCGAAATCCAACATAGAGGCCAAGTCGGAACTCATACTGCAATTTTTATCGTTAATTAAAAGATAATTGATAGCTAGAAATCACTCGTCTTGAATTATAGATGGATGTCGCAGATCAAAGAGATGTCTCGTGTTGGAAGGAACGATTTGAAAAGCGCGACATTCTCGTTAAAAATGGCAGTAACACTTCGGTGAACCATGAACATTTCACTTATGCATAGATAACTGGAAATATTGAAATTTCAATCTAATACCTACATCCGCTTATATATCCTCTTGGAGGAACAACTTTTCAATTACCTTTGAAGTTTCTGTAGTGGGGGTTTAATCTATATTCATGCGAATAAGCATCCATTCTCCAATAGTACATATTTTACATTTGATACCAGTTTTCATTACTACAATCAACTATCATTCACCTACATACAAATTATTCGAGTAGTAGTAAATTTATTGTCATATCCATATATTAGCCATCATGTCACGACACATATCTGGAAGTTCTGATCCCAGAAGCAATATTCATAAGCACTCTTCTGGCAATCTGAATCTGACTCACGACACTCTGAATCCAAATCCAATGAAAATCGATACCAAACAACTCACAGTCATATACAAGAAAAATGGATCATTTGACAAGCAGCGACGTGAGCTTCTTCAGAACTTCAAGCAATCAGAAACCCACGCAAACCTCCTTCTCAAACTTAAGGTGATGATTGAGAACAAAATCAAACAGGATCCTTCCATTCTAATGAAGAACAAAGGAAAAATGGGGGCTCTCATTCAAGGAGAAATTATCAATGAGCATTTGGCTAGTAAGTCCAGTACCACTACTAGTAGTGGATCAAATTCCCACTTTGAACTGAACAATTCAGCAGGTAGCGGACTTTTAAGTATCGTAGATAAGGATATTCAGGATAAAATAATCGATTCGCCTGATTTCCACAAATTGGTTAGAGACGAATTGAAAGATGTTAGGCGTATTCTATTAGGCATAAGCGACGAAGAGTACCAGAAAGATCTCGAGAAAGAAGCGGACGAAGAACGCAAAAAACAGGAAAAACTCAGGGCGGAAGAAACTGCAAATGCCGTATCGTCAATTACGTCTGCTACAGAAAAGGATTATAAGAATAACTTCAGAGTGAAAAGTTTAACAAATACGCATAGAATTGCCAAACCTCCACGATTTAATTTTGGAGGTAGAAACGGCCGTGATCTGAATGAAAATGGAGAAACAAAGGAAGAGGACAATAAGCTGGTTCCCTTCATGATGTACTAGCATTAGTATCACGCCTCGCGAAAATGACGATGCTGTACTTCAATTTATGCTATAGTAACTACATAATGAAAGTGACGAACTATTACGATGATAGCTCTTATTTTCGAAAAAGATATATAACGAAAAGTCTGAAAAGTAGACAGTAAACATTCAATTTATACTGTAGCAACTATCACACTAATTACCCTACAACTTATATAGTATTGAAACTCGGGTATTAGTCTAAAAAATACATGTAATCAGGCATTATTAAGCGTACAATTACAACCGAACAGTAGAAAACTATTCGTCAGGATCAAAGATCTCGTTGGCAATAAGCATCAACTCCTCCACGACTTTACTCTTATAGCTCAAATCTTGTGGGTTCATGCTGTTGTCGTTCAAGATTACGGGTCCCCATATGATGGCCAAACTCTTAGCAGTCATTCTATTGGTACTCTGGTGTTCGGCTACGCGGTTCAAATGAAAGATAAGCGCTCTCAATGTGAAGTATGCTCCGTCAGGCAAGTTGAAAACCAAATGATGCAACTTCTTAGCGATAAAAGTTTCGTCAATAGATTTAACAGTTTCAATAAACGACTGGTGGTACTCATTAGTAAGCAAAGGCTCAGGCAAGCTGGCAAAATACAACTTCACCAAGGAGGCTACGCAGACTATATCAGCATCATGAACATTAGTTCCATCAATGTTGCTTCCAATCAACAAGTAGTTGGTAAAGTTTTGATCAATGGACTCTTTCAACAGCTGAACTGCAGTCTTGTTTCCACTCGTTCGGTAGACACCTTCAAGGTCTAGACCGAATCGTTCTATTGTTTCAAAACACTTCTTGACGACATAAGGCACATTATCCTGACCAGCATACTGAATGACATCTTCAACCGATACCCCAAAAGTAGGCTGAGACATCTGAGCCTTTAATGCCTTTGGTCCCTTGAGCTCAGGGGTGTGAGACTGAGATGCTGGATCCAACGAACTGTAGAAACTAGGCGACTTCGCTTCGGCACCAGGAGCCTGCGGATTAGGCGACTTGGTTACTGGCAATGTGCTAACGTTATTAGCATTGCTATTGTTGTTCCCGTTAGAAATGGGAACATTACTACTTTGACTACTATTTGTATCTGTAGGGAGAGGAGGAAGATTGGTAGAAGTTGGTGTTGCAGCATGAGGTGTACTACTGAGACTTTTGGAGTTGAACGCAGTTGCAACGTTGGTGTGGTTGTTCTTGGGAGCGCTGGTGTTGAGAAAAGGTTTGCTTATTCTCTGGTTTTTGGCTAAAGATGGATGCAATACATAATCTACAGGTATCAAAGTCTTATTGGACACCACGGAGCGTTCAGATCTGATCAAATAGTCGTAGAGATCCTTCTCATTATCAATCGAATTGGCCATAGCTTTGATTGAGGGCTTGTTTGACTGGATCGGACTGATGGTTACTCCTGAATTCATGATCAAGTTCTCTTCCCATGTCGCATACTTTTGCAATTGTACATTCATTGCAATGTCCATCTCCAAGATCAAGTTCTTGAGCTTTTTGGAGTTGTTGGGTCTGTGGATGACAAGAACTTCGTCTCTCAACTTCTTGGAAGCAGTAGACTTCATCTTGTAATCCTGATCAGCCGAGTCTACTTTCTTCAGCAAGTCGTCTTCTTGCTGTTCAACTGATTTACTTTTCAACGAGAAGGACTTCTTGTTAGGATCACTGGTCTTTAACTTCTCCAAGTCATCGCACAAATGGTAGTATTTCTGCTTTGCCTTGTCGGCAGCAAGACATGCATCACCAAGATCCTTTTCTTTCTTCTTGCCTTCGTCTTTGATCAACTTTCTGGACCTCGAGACTGTTGCAATCAACGATGTTAACTCGTCATACATCACGGTAAGAGCCTTGACGTATGGATTACCTACATCGTGAAGTTTTTCATCTAGAGAAATTATCGCTTCCAACTTGTTTGAAAACGAGTCGTTCTTCAACTTTCCCTGGTGGGTTTTGAAGTTCGACTTCGTCTGCATGGCAAACTTCTTCAACAGGGTGTAGTGTTCATCTTCTATCTGGGCTTTTTTCTTTATGTATTTGGCAAACTCCTCGCCAGTTGTAATGGACTGTTTCAAGCGTGTCAAGAGAATGTCCAACGACGAGTCACTGTTGAGGATCTCCTGGATGTTGCTGTTGTCCAAAAGAGCAGTTGATTCTGCTGGCATTGTGATTGGGTATGTTAATATAGTACTTGTATAGGAAACAATAGTTCAGAATTATTTATGAATTGGAAATGATTAATGAATATATCGTATCAATAAGATATGTGGTAATACGATATCAATGTTATGAACTCGTGTCTTATACGTTGTTTTATTTCTGTGATTAATTGGATCGAATCAGAAAAACGAAATCAAGCAAAGATGGAGAAAACACCAAAAGTCAGAAAATTGGCGATCCTGGCGGAATTGGCAGCTCTGGATTCTGTGGCGATGTACTGTAGATGGCACCGCTAAGGTGAGAGCAATATCGTTGGAGATATGTGCCTATACGAGCTTGTTGGTGGAAAGCAAATAAACGGTATCGTTAGGCTCGAATTGATTTCACAATGACTGGATCTAATGGGGTCAGGCGCATCGAAATCAGGCGCGGATACCGAACGGTTTTCGCGGTACTGCCCCTAAAATTTAGCGAGGAAAAGTGGAGCAGACGGAACCGTAAAATGAACAAATAGCGAGACTACGGTGCTACAAGTACAAGTACAAGTTCAGCGAGAGATAGCAGAGATTAGGACGTGTTTGCTAATAGCGGCGAGGGTAGATAACGAGAAGAGCGGAGTTCAATCATATGCCTGGGAGAGTGTTATGTTGCAGACGAAGTCCTAATATTGAGCTAGCGAGAGGAATTAGTGAGACTGAGCAATGTATACTGAGGGTGCAATCTTACTGAGAGAATAGGCCAACGAGAAGAGAGACAACTTCGATGACGTATAATTCTTCGCGTTTGATGTTGCTAACTCCGTTTGATGCTGCTATTTACTTAGAATGTCGTACGGCACTGAGGACTCCACCAACTCTATTTGTGCCAGCTTCCTTTGCTATTGTTTCTTGTTTACTTCTATTTTAGTACCGTCGTAGTGAACATTCGTGCCTGTATGAGCAGCTGTTCCTAAAATTAGGTACAACTAGAAGGATTTTTTCCAACGTCGCGACAGATTCCCGCTGTTGTACCGGGTCCAGGGCAGATGTTGGTACGCTACACAGGTTTTCTCGCCAGGGACGTCACTAAATCTCTGATGGTGCCATCGCAAATTTTTCACGCTGTTTCAGAGCGAAATGTGATCTACGCTGCCATGTGATCCCCGTCCGAAAAGTTCACAGTATCAATAAAAGAAGCAGTAATCACAGTAACAGCAACAACAGTAATTACATTGAATAGCTGATTATATCTTAATATGTCGTAAATTCTCTAAGTATATAATAGTAAATAATGATAATGGAAGAGTCGTGGTAGAAGTAGAGTTGGTAAAGTTCAGCGTAGAAGGATGTTTCTGGTTGAAAATTGGGTGCAAAATTTCGCAATCAGGATTTCAACGTCCTTAATGATGTACAACTATCAAGGATCTTTCTAGAATTATCTATGACATCATTGCAAATTGCACTCAACGAATACTGGAATATCTTTCTACTGAACTTATGCTTTGGTTGGACATTTGCCTATGCTATGATTTAGTTGTTGAAGAAAACACTATTTCTCTTCTCATCGTCGCCAAAATCAGCGACTCCGTGCTCTACGTGGGCCACAGAGAACTCCAAGTCATCAGTAGTGATCATGTCCCAGAACTTGTAGATCATCATGACGGCGAAGACGTTACATAAACTCCCAAAAAAGAGTCCATCTATGTAATGAGAAACCCCACGACAAACTTGGAGACTGAACAAGTATGTGATCACCTGGCCAGCTACAAAGAAGAAAACTCCAAGAAGAATAGCACCCAATGGCCAGTACGAGTCCAAGGCAAAGATGACCAAGATTACTTGGGAAACAACGTATGCTGCCAAGATGATGGCGTTGATGATATATGTGACTACAAACAACGCAGTGGTGTCTCTGTTATTCAAGGCGGTGTTCCAGTGCTTGAAGGTGATCAACGAAATTACAAAGTTGATAATGAACCAGACTACGGTGATCATGCGCACAAACCACATCGACTTCCTTGTACCGTCCTCCCAGAACTGGAAACACGCTATACCGTTGTAGAGCAAACAGATACACACGGCACTGGCAAAGCCAATTTGGACGCTGACAAAGTAAGCAAACGATTCAGACGACGGTGGTGAAACTCCACAGTCCACAATAAGGGAACTGACAATCAAACCAATCAAGAGGTACAAAAAGTACAACATCTCCATTCGCCCAATAGCGGTATATTTGGCTCTGACATTGTAGATAATCATCAATATGATAATGAGACCACCGAAATGAACAAAAGCGTTGCCTAGTTGGAAAATCATGGTGTTGGCCAATTCTACCGAACGGGCATAGCACTCTGGTAGGATTCCACGCTGGAAGGTGGAATTAGGATTCAAGGACCCGACAACATTACACAAGGGAATAGCCGTTTTGTTACAAATTGATTCGAAACTACCGAAAGCCATAGTGGAGTGCTTAGAAATATGTAGATGATTCTTGAGATGCAAGAATGGGAAATTTTATAGTTGAGACAGAGAATCTGTTGATGTAGATTCTTGATTCAATTCTTTTGTATGAAAATCGTAGTTATAATTCAGATTCAGATTCTTCGGTATCAATTACAGTCGGCTAATGAAATATTAACTGCCCAATACTATTCGGTATGATACGACGAAATAGAGTGTTTGAGATCAGGAGTCCGAGACCAGATCTTCTCAAACACGTTATACGACGATTCTAGATGAAAGCGATTTTCTATCCGTTATTGAGATTAAAAATCGACGAGATCAAGTCGATAGTTGTTTGACCCAATGAGAATATTTTTTTGATCTGATTGATTCAATCGATTCGCTTTGTAAACTTGCAAATCAGGACCAAGAAACGGAAGGAATTATCACGAAAATGCAAAACAGCACGCAAACCAACAGAGCAAAACGAGAGAGCTCAAGCGAAAGTAGTCGTTGGCGATGGAATCGTAGAAGCGACTTGGCGGAAAGGAGATGAAATCAACTGATAAAAAAATACTGTTCCAGTTCTGGATAAGATGCCGAGACAAAAATTGGGCCCAAACCAAAACATGCGACAGAAAATTTGTAGAAACTTCCATGGCCGAAAATAGACAAAAACGCGTGGCCGTAAGAAAGAAATAGCGGGAATTCCTAGTGAATAGTGAGAAACTAGTGACGTCTGCGGGAAATAAGTTTTAGAGACATTGGAAGGATTTGCCAGACAAAGACAAGAAGCTACTCTAGCGACTAGAAACGGTCTAAATAGTGGCGAGTGCTGATCGCAACCAATATCGTGGTAAATGTGATCATGGGCTCGGTAAGTTTCAGAACCTGCGCCCCAGCACTTTCTCGTGCTCTTGACTACAGCTAACATGTAAGTTTGTTTAGTACTTGTATTATACAGTTGTTCTCTGTGATGTGCAGAATAGTGTGCTGTTGAGAGTACAAGCGCTGCTTATTATTAAACTGCACCTTTCGAAACACCTAGACCGCAAGAGCTTTGTGCTCTGGCAGTCCAATTCGGGAGAGTTGTGTCCGACCCAATAATTGTCTGAAGTCAATTTCCAAATCGTGCACGATTTTACGAGATTATTTAGCTTCGTTTCATTAGATCAAAGTTATCTGCTGACTGTCTGGCGTCTGTTAAAAAATGTTTGTAGCTCAATGCACGTATTAATAAAATGCCTCTGCCAAGCGCTAAATCGGTCTTATTTTCATCTGGATTGAAAAATGTCTGGCCGAATTAATACAATGTAAATTAATCCGTTAATAACTCATCTTCTTCTACCTTCTGATGGTTTCTCTGAAATATAGACAATATGCCACGACGGCTCCAGTTTGAGATGTCTCAAATTTCTGCCGCTTTCCAGCTCGAAAATACCTCCTTCCACCTTTCTCTCATACCCAATAATAGTCTGTTTCATCGAACGCCGTCTGCCCCACTTTAGTCCCGAAGTTATCCGCTAAAATTAGGTTAAAAATGAAGATGCGCACAGATGTACTTTGTGCCCAGGGTTTTCATTCCTCACAGCAAGATGAGGAACTATTGTTCGACCCCATATGATGTTTCAACTGTGTTTGTAACATTACCACGGTGATCCCAATTTGCCCAGATAATAAGACTTTATTGATGGTAATGGAAGGTCAGGTTGAGCCAGATTAAATTGCAACTGTAGAAGATTTATGCCAGGTCAATCCGGCAGAACGAAACTTTTAGTCTGCCCCACCATGAGCATCACCTTGCAGGTAGGCACAGATTATATACCTCTAAAAAATTGCTGCTTAGCATGCACCTAACAATGGCAGCCCCTCCAAACAAATAAAACACATTTTCTACTATTTCCCAACCACCCTGAGTCTGGTCTGGTTAGCCATCCGCAACAACCTAAGAGAATATTTTCAAGGGTTGCGTCAAACAAGCCCTGCACCAGACTGCAGTACAATACAGTGCAGCCAGAAAATAATAATTGTGCCAGAAACAGAAGTCCCTTTACAGGTTGTTCGGTACCATTGAATGCCAATAACGAAGCTGTTTTACCAACCTCTAGTTTCCTCCATTCAGCACATATTCCTGTGTTTCAGCACAAAATCTGATGTAGTCCTCGATTACAAAGTGCTACAAGCATACCAGTCTAATTATCCCAACATAAATTTGAAGCTGACCCTAAAGAAATGAAAGAAACAGTGGCGTTTCAAAAAATATACAGTGAAAATAAATAAGTTAATAATTGAGCGAATCGCCAACAGTAAAGCAAGAATGCTAGAAGGGCAGCTACAAAGCGGCAGGAGCCAAGCTGCCAATAAATATAGAAGTAAACAGCATCAGACACTGTCTAGGTTGTATTTGGTTAGTGCCTGGAATATCGTCTTCTTCGTCTCGATCTGGATTCGTAGAGTCGTTAATAATGCAAAATCAAAAAGTCACAACTGCACCATCAGTGATAGTAAGGTGGGGGCGGGGCAACAATTGAACTCTCGGCTTCATACATTGCCGATCCGTAGTTTCTTTCTTTTCTTTTTCCACTACGATCCATACTGAGCTCCTTCAACTTGTTGTTCACCTTATTGATGTCGATGTAGTTCATTGACTTCTTCTCCTTAATGATATCTTTCCTATGATCCTTCTTGATAGGAGACGTCAGAATCGGTTGATTGTTCGCAAAATTGAAATAGTTTGTTCCTAAACCAACGTTCGATAACAAGGAATTAGTATTGCTCATATTTCCATTCATATTGTTTCCGTTGGCATTAACATTACCAATATTACCACCATTAGTGCTGTTCATGTTGATACCAGCGTTGTGTTCAAATAAAGGCTGGTAATGTCCAGGAGTGTTCTTCAAGAACTCTTGGTACAAATCACGTGAGACTCTAATAGGTTTGGGTTGGGCTAGTAACTGAGGACGTTCGTCAGAATCGGAAAGAGACGACGACATAGACATAGGCATCGATGATGCAACAGAAGATTGTAAGGATGCCAAGTGTAAGTCATCATTGATCAAAGTAGAAGTCTCTGATTGTATAGATATGTCGCGTGTAAGCTCAATTGAAGTAGCATGTCTGATATCCATAGAATGCAATTCAGAAACAGGAAGAGCGGTTGTAACAGCGGAAACAGGCGAAGCAGCCTTCTTTCTGGTGCTATATTTGATTCTTCTCCTTTTGGGCTTAACAGTCGTGTCTTTATTGTTATTATTCTGTTTGTAGAAACTGCTGGACTGAATGTCTGAAATTTCTTTCAAAACTTTATTGGTTCTGTTGAAGTTCTTATCGTTGATCAACAAGTCAATGGGGATGCCATTGGAGCCACAAGTACTATTATACGTATTGTAGGTCTTCATATCTATCTCGTGCAAGTTCAAATACAATGAATTCAACAAACTGGGGTAGTTCTTGGTGAACTTCTCCAAATGTGATCTCTGTATTATACCCTTGAATTTGGGGATGTGCAAATCCAAAGTTTCTCTGGTATTGAATAATTGCAAGTTCTTCTGTAAGTTCTTCGATGAATACGTAAAGTTGTTGAACTCGTTATCTGGATCCAATGCTGAGGAATAAGTTCTGGATGACGAAGCAAAATGTGCATGTAACTCGTCCGTATTGTTATCAAGACTGAGGTATTTGAGCGAAAATTGATGAATCAAAGTCGGTAACGTTTCTCTGAACAAGTCTCTTATCTGCGTTTCGATCTGTTTCTGGAGGAAATTCGCCAAAACCTGAACTGTATCGAATGTAGAAGAGACTTTTATGGAATCAAGTGGGTCATTTCTAAACACCAAAGTCAAACCTTTCAGTTTTGAAAAGACTATTATGCCGATACCGCTTATTTTGATATCGCTAAGTTTCAAATCTAAAGGCAACGCAAATTGCTCGTTCGAAAGTAAAAAGTTTGGCGTTACAAACTGGTTATCTATTTCTTTCTCCATCGAGTTAGAGTAGTAGATATTCAACGGATTCGCCTGGACATTTGTATGGAGCGTCAAGTGAAAGTCGCCTTCGTAGTTAATCTTAAAAATGCCTCTGAATCGATCTCTACCCAATTCGCCAATCTCCAAAATCTCAAAATTGGGGGCAATTTTGCCGAAGTTCAAATCTTTAATCAGAATACTGGAGGCAAGAATGTTAGGACTCTTTCCCAGATTCAAAGCGCTGGTCAAGAGGTCTTTCGTCCATGACGTCAACGAGTCTGTCTCGAGCGATCTCCAGTTCACCTTGAAGGACATCTTTATTAAAATATGTTATCGCCTTTTATGAAATATATGAATTCCTTTGAGAATATTCGGACCTAGAAAATCAACACAACTTGTCAAACTATAGCAAATTAGAGCTAATGATGTCTCGACCGAAAACCAATCTGTTGAACCTGGTTTCGGGGTTAGGAAAAATTTCAGGAGTAGATCTCTGGTACAAGTAATTCTGGGGCTAAAACGGCCGGAAAATAGCAAATCCGGAATGTAACAAGTCAGGTAAGTGACTTTTCTCTACGCTGAAAGCGTTGTATGAGGTTATATCACCCAAAATTCGTCAATAAGCCGGTGGCTCTTTCACTGTAGATAGGAAAAGAAAATGGATTTGTGTAGACTTTTTTCTATTGGTTGTTTTTTTTTCTCTCGCTAAAGGCTGGTCTGCTGAGCTTATGTAAGCATCGTGTGATTCTTGTGCGTCTTGGGTATGAGCTTACGTGAGCAGTTAGTCATGGATGGCGTCATATTATTATGATTTTCCTGTTTCGGGCAAATTACTGGGGATCGTTATAGTCACGAGATCCAAGTCACATTCTATAATATCTCCATACGAAGTTATAAAAGCCATTGTCTCGATTTTAGGGGGTTTAGAAATACGAGAGTTGGGGAAAGGACCGCGGGCTTAGGGATATTTTGAAGATAGATACGGATTGTCCAAAATCCAAAGGGGATTTATGATATGGTTCGATTTTCGGTTTAGATATTGAGGCAGGGATAGGCCCATAAAGTGCGTAATTTCCGTATCATTGGAATCGTAATTTGGCGGTGTTGAGACCGGAAAGAGTCCAGACTAGCATAGACTAGAATACGATTAAGAGTGCAAGTTAGAGAGTAAAACAGACTTTGCGGTTTGTTTATTTTCTTTATTAGAGTTAGATATTATCTGTGAATTGATAATATGATAAGATTCTACTGTAAGCTTTGTTTTAATTCTTCAACTTTTCATTGTTGGATACTTTTCTCACAGGGTTAATTGCAATTCTACATTTTCTACTAATACACTTACAAGTTTTTAGTACAACACCAGCAATTGGTAACACTTCTTATACGGAATTTAAGTCTACAATTCCTTACCAACTGCGTTTTAGCTGAACCAAGGCAGAGTTACACCTAGCAATCTGAATTCTAGAACTCCCAGCAAATAAACATACCTGCTTAGCCTCTCTATTCCACTCCTGATGCTCGCATTGTTCTGCTTCTTCATCATCGCATCAATTCCACCCCAACTCGTACAATCTGTATGTCTTTTCTCTGTCGCAAATCTAGTCGTGAAGTTCAATAATGACACCATAATTATATCCTGCAGATACTCCAAACGGCTATTCGTATACCGTCTCAAATGGTATGACAGGTTTTTTCATTTGTTGATGACTCCAGGCACATTCATCTTCTACTGCTCAAACTACGCGTCTCGTTACCAAAGTTTGTGACGTTTTTGGTACTACCTGTATCTGTGCTGTAGACGTGTCCGTCGAATGCCATCGGATACCCTCCAAATGGTTCCGCATGCTTCCAGCCCATCGGAGCTTGCCAATGGCTCCGACTCCGGAAGACCGAAAAAGTCAACAGAGTCTCCATTCTACTCCTTCAAAGTTGCAAATAGTACTGGAAAGCTTGTGGACGTTGCAAATTATAAGGGAAAGGTCGTTTTAGTGGTGAATGTCGCTTCTCTCTGTGGATTTACTCCGCAGTATAAAGATCTTGAAACATTGTACGAGAAGTACAAGGACCGCGGTTTGGAGATTTTGGCATTTCCATGCAACCAGTTCGGCTCTCAGGAACCAGAAGAAGAAGACAAAATCGTAATGTACTGCCAGCGGAATTTTGGCGTCACATTCCCTATAATGCAAAAGTTGGAAGTCAATGGCTACTTTGAGGCTCCAATCTATACTTGGTTGAAGAACGAGAAAAGAGGTGTAATCGGCTTTAAGGGACTCAGATGGAACTTTGAGAAATTCCTAGTTGACCGAAGTGGCAATGTAGTGCTGCGCTATTTGAGTACAGTTCCTCCTTTGGATTTTGAAGATGCAATCGTCAAGTTGTTGAAGTGTAGCCCTGATAATTAGAAACGGAAACTATTTGACGAAAGAGCTCACTAATGTAACTCAACACTGTCGAACTCTGGCTTCTACAAAAATCTCATTTCACTTATTACATTCGTGATATCCCAAATTATGAAAATGCTTCAGGCTGCATTAGATAAAAGACAGCAAATAAAAGCTTATTGTCCTAGCAAGTTGACAACCTCTGCATGAAGAAATTACACCTAACTTATTCACTATTTTTTTACGACCGTGGAAGAATTTATAGATACATACTTCCCCTCTTTCTTTAATGATAATGTAACATTCTAATATATAAACACTATGGTACATCTGTAGTAACGCTTGGATCCTACTTCTTCTTTTGTAGTTTCTTTTTCTTACTGTCTACATCAGGAGTGTCTTCTTTCTTTCTCTTGGAAGGACCACCATTAGCAGTGGCCAAATCAGGATGAATTTCCTTCAAAACGCATCCAAGTAGAGTCTGGCATCTTCTGGCAATTTCTGCAGCGTTTCTGCTCTGAATAAAGAAATCAAACTGGAACAATGGTGACTCTCGAATAGCTTCCTTGATTCTCTCATACACGTCCAGAGAATCTAAACCATATCTGTACAATTGTACAAGCAAGAAGCGGTCTTCCTCGTCACTGAATATTCTCTTGTTCGTTGTGGCGGGTGGAAATTTCAACACCAACTCTTGTAGAGGATATTTGTACTGAGACAACTTTCGTCTCAATGCTTCTTTCTGGAGCTTGATCTTCAAGATCTTCTCTTCTCCTGATTCGATCTGAGAAATGTACCTTTCGTAGCCTTCGATTTCCTCGTAGTTCTGCCAGAATGCTTTTGCATATTCTCTGACTTCTTCCAATGATTTATCTTCAAACTCTGTAGCGATTAATGGAATTGAGTTACGACCATATTTCGTGCAAACAGCGATGAAATGCGTGAAATCTCTTCTATTCCAATTGCTATAACCCTGAGTTAACAAGTCTTCCTTTAAAGCTCTTTCATCTTCAGTCAAGGCCCGGGAATTGTTGATTTCTTCCTGCTCCAACTTTTGTTCTATCTCACGTTCTTTAAGCGTCAGAGAGTCGCCAGCTTTCAAAGGAACCTTATACCTAATCTGTTTTTTATAGTAGTTTTTTTCCAACTCGTGCAATTCCAACAACTTGGCAGGGTAGAACTGGTGATCATAGATTATCAACTGCTTAGGAGGTCTGGGACCAGACTTTGAAGCACCACTAGAAGCTGATCTTCCTCCAGTGTTCAATACGTCCTTGTAGTACATATCTATTGAATAGTTTTCTTTCCGTTCTCTTTTACCGGGATTAATCCAGGCATGGCCAATGTTCGTAATAGCAGTAGGCTCCTTCTTCTTGAAGTTCTCACCATTCCATTCATAAACAGACTCGTCATTGGTGAAATGCTGCAAGGCATTCAAGTTCAACTGAGCATACTTCTCAGTCAACTCTTTCGTTTTAGATTCAGAATGCTTCAACAAATCTTCAATATCTACGTCATTATTGGCTTCGCCGTTGGATGCAAACATATTGGCTGCTCCATACTGGATCATGTCTAACAACTCGTTCTTAGAAGCAGCCTTAGAACTCTGCTGACCATCCAAACCTCCAGTATTTCTACCTTGCTGGATAACCAATTGATCCAAACGAAGTTTCTGGGTTGCTCTTTCCAAAACCTTCTCTTCAATAGCATTTTCAGTCACAAATCTGAATACTTTGACTTGTTTTGTCTGCCCAATTCTGTGTGCTCTATCCATGGCTTGCAAATCAGCCTGGGGGTTCCAGTCTGAATCGAAAAGTACTACTATGTCGGCACTGGTCAAGTTGATACCTAAACCACCAGCTCTAGTAGTCAACAAAAAGACGAACTTGTCGCTTCCGGGCTTGTTGTATTCATCGATGGCATTGATTCTGTCTGCATGTTCTGTTTGTCCATCTATTCTACAATAGTTGAACTCCCTGAAAAAACAGTAGTCCTCCAAGATATCCAACATTCTGCTCATCTGTGAAAATATCAACACTCTCGAGCCTTCCGCTTGGAACTTCTTCAACAACTGGTCCAAAATTATCATCTTCTGCGAATTATATACCAAATGCTCATCAGTCGTGTAAGGTGGCCCTGGTTCAGCTCCTTCAAACAAGTACGGGTGGTTACAGCATTTTCTCAACTGCATCACAATGTTCAACAATCTGGTCTTGCTTTCCTTCTTGTTAGCACCATTAACGGCATCGATGTCTTTTTCCAAAATCTTCTGATACCACTTTCGCTGCATTTCACTCATCTTGACGTAAACGTTCAATTCCTGTTTAGGCAACAACGACTTCTCTACATCGGCTTTGATTCTTCTGAGTAAGAACGGCTTCAAGACTTTGTGTAACTGCAAAACTACGGTGTCTTCATTCTCATTTTTATCTTCATCTGACTGGAACCACTCGTCAAACAGTTCATTGTCGGCGAAAACATCTGGGAGAATGAAGTTCAAAAGCGCCCACAATTCTCTCAAGTTGTTCTGCAAAGGAGTCCCCGTAATTAAGAGGCGATTTTTTGAATGGAACATCCGGATTATTTGAGATAATAAAGACTCTTCGTTTTTGATTCTGTGAGCTTCGTCAATAATGATGTACTCCCAGTCAAACTTCTTAAATGTGGACTTCTCTCGAATGACTATTTCATATGAAGCAATGATAACATCAAACTTACACGTCAACACCTGGTCGCGGAGAAGTTCGTGTCGTTCATCTTTGTTTCCCTGGATAACCAAAACCTTCATGTCTGGAATCCAACGATTGAACTCTCTTTTCCAGTTGTCCAATGTCGATTTGGGCGTGATCACTATATGTGGCCCGTTGATATGCTTGATGAAACGAAGATAGCCCAAAAACGAAATGGTTTGAAGTGTTTTCCCAAGGCCCATTTCATCTGCTAGAATACCAGAAAGATTGTTCTCATACAACAGAATCAACCAGTTCAATCCCTGTATCTGGTACGATCTCATGGTACCGTGTATATATCCAGGCGATTCGGTGAACTCAGTAATGGTAGCAGTGGAGACTTCGTCATTGAGCAATTCAGCATCCTCTTCTTTTTCTGTCTTTCTTCCTCTCTTCGAAGATCCAGCAGCTCCAGGTCCAGAACTCTTCAGATACAACTCATCTACAATTTTACGGAATACAGGATCACGGTTGGCTTTCGCTTCGATGAAGTGGTGGAAGAGCCCTGTGAGTCCCAACAAGTACTTGAACCTGTGAGTAACTTTTTCTACATCCACCTGTTGTTTCTCAGACTTGATGAAATATCTGCTCTGATTCTCTCGAAAGTCGTACTGGTGCGTTTCGCCCGCTTCCTCTGTACGCAATATGTCGTTCAAGTCGAGCGACTGAGTCTGAAATAGTTAGTATGCGTTGCTGTAAGGTATTTTCGGACATTATTTGCATGAATTCGGAACGGTATATCAATTCTTCTGTCCAATTTTTCATAAATCACTATCGCTGAATTGATATCAGAATTGCTAATGTGAGTGAAAAAACGTGAAAATTGGGATGTGATTGCAAATTGCCCGTTACTCTAAACTGCTACTTACCACTTCTGGTGTCTCGCTCATGGTGTCGCTGACGGCTGTTAGTAGTGAATCGGTGAAGAATGAACAAATAACTGAATTCTAACTGAAAATTAACGCTATTTTTGTTCTCTCTAGATCTGCCACGATCGCGCGGTGCGGCGCAATGGGAAGAGTTGAAATGAAAAACGGGAAACAGAGGGCGAGCTAAATAGTGAACAGGTAATTTATTTTTTACTAAAAGTGATTGAAAGATAAAACAGCATAGGACTAATGAAACAGTATTAGTTTCATCAATTTATCCCTCCTAGTACAACATCTACACTGTGTCATATATTGTGACGCGTGTTTCTAGTTCCAGTATAATTAATTCATTATAATTCGCACCCAAGTGCGCGTCATGTGTTCATTTGCCATGTGACTGATATACATAAGAATTGCAATATATCTCAATTCGAAAAGAATAGTTAGCTAACTTTCAGCAACATATCTAAGGCTGAGATAGCCATCCGTGATCTAAAGCTTGGTTGTGAGACTGGTGAGCTAATGGCTTTTTCTTAAATCCCATAGCGGTCTTTTAGTGTCACTATTTGGCTACTAAAGTATTCGTGCACAATCCCAAGAGAATACTATAAACTAACCACAAGATTATACTTTGTTTCGGATATATAACCATTCAGAACTTGGTTCCACTTGGCAGATCGCCAAAAGCTGCTAGTTATACTCTATTGGCACTATCACTGTGCTGCAGGCACCCCCCTCTCTTGGGACAAGAAGAAGTAGTAGTGTGTATGAAAGATAATGTAGCGGTTGTAGTTGCAAAATTTAGTTAGCAGGGCTCTGGAAAGGATTGAGACACAAGGGTATCTGAATAATGGGCATCCTTGTTTGACATACGAGATGGACCTCCTAATGTTAACTATCCATAATCTAAAAGCTAATGTTAACTATTCCTAATTAAAGTTTCCAGGAAATTGAAGCAAAGTATCCTACCCCAAAGAAGTAACTCATTATGTAATAAAACTAGGATCAGAAAACTCTTTCTCAAATGTACTAACTAATTAAATCCATCGATTACTTCAAATTCTCCCAACTTGAATACCTTATCTGTCTGCTTATTATACCCTTGGACGTCATGGTAATCTTTAACTCTCTTTCTAACATAATCTGTACCCACAATAGGTTCAGTTTCTCTATATAACCCTAGTCGTTTCAATAACGGAGATGGAGCAATCTGAATATGAGCCTTATCTCCTGGACGCACAAAATAGAAAGCTCCAATTCTAGGAGCCTTAACCTGATCTTCCGGAGCTCTCACGACTCTGTGAATAGTAGTCTTGAAATAGCCACCAGACCAGAAGTTTAAAGTATCTCCAATGTTACAGATAAGTCCACCTGAAACAGGTTTTACGTACTTCCAACTTCCATCAGCCAACTTAATCTGCAAACCTGCTACCACCTGATTGAACAACAAGGTTAAACTTCCAAAGTCAGTATGTGCCCTTGCCCAAATGTTCTCTACCTGAGCGTCTTCTTCTTTTGTTCTCGGGTGGTACTTCATAAACCGAAGCAGATCATCACTGGGATCGTCATACTGATGCCGATCAACAAAATAATTCTCGTCTAGCTCAAGAATAATAGCAAACAATACAAACAATTTTCGAGCTACTTCAAACACCTTCTGGGAGAGTTGAGCTAACTTATCGTGATTGTCTTGGATGAACTTGTTCTTGTGGTATTCTGCAAAAGTCGAATCTTTGGTGAATTTGGCAATGTTAAGGGTCTCGGTGTTGTCTCTGACTTGAGTGCCAAAAACGGGCTTGTTTCCACGAACTTTATAGCCGAAATAGTTTCCGGTGGTGAAATCTACTTCCAATTCTTTCTTCTCCTCTTCGGTATAATCTTCGAAGAAGCTTCTTCCATAGGCAAATGCTTCGTTGATATCATTTTGATCAAATCCTCCGTTTATCACAGCCCAGAATCCCTCTGATTTCAGAGCTTCTTTAAGCTGGTTGGCAAGAAGCTGTTTCTGACCAGGTTCGTCAAAGTGGGCCAAGTCAATAATGGTAAGATTGGCCCAGTCTAGATCTTCTTGTGTTTCTGCTGGCGATTGCCAAGGTCTTATGTTCGAGAGGATGGTCATCTGGGAAAAGTAAAGTTAGGAGAAGGTGAAATTACCTTCTTGAATTCTGATTCTAATTTGGAGTTAAAGTAGAGTTTTATATCTTGTTCTAGGCAACTTTTCACGGTTATTGTCATCCGATTTCATTTCTTTGAAATGTAACTGTGGAGTCTAATTGCGCAGAAATGGCTGCGAACATATTACAGATTGCAACCCTTTTGCAAGAGCTATAGAATATGAATAAATGAAACCTTTTCGATCTCTACTTTACACATGTTCTTACAATACATATGACTTTACGAATTTTATGATTTGGCTATATTTTCTTGATTTTTCGGACTTCCTGAAATACCAGTTTATTGGATATTCACCGTTCTCACTGAGTGTTGAGCCACACCAGATAAGATTAGACTAGTATTTTCAGATGCAAGTTACGAGACTGAATGTTAAATTTAGCAATGAAGTATTGCAAAGAAAATAGAAGATAGAAAAACAGACATTCCTAGTCCCATAGAATAGTATCGTGGGCAAATGTTAGTGTTAGGGTAAAGGTACTATACTTTCACTTTTGATTCATGTACATTTAAAATACGGTAAATCAACTAAAGGGGTCAAACGGAATTTACAAACGGAAGCCTATCTAAAACGGGTCTGATGGCATTTACGATGGGAGTAAACTTCAAATGTGTAAATGGGGAAATGTGTAATGAATCAGGAGATTGGCACTACATACAGTGTATTATATAGTGGATGTGTCACATTACTAAAGAAGGCATAGGAGCATGGTGAAGTTTCACGGAAGAATGTCCAATAAAATATTAAGACAAAACAAAAACTACAAAGTCATTGCAGTACCCATATATACGACGAAGTGAGTGTAGGTGATTGTATTCATAGTGTAGTATATAGGTGTATAATGTTAGAGAGGAAAACAAGTCTGGTACAATAATAATAGTATATAGAAAACAGGGGATAGGACGAATTGAATTAACAAGAGTATTTATAATAATAGCAGCGAGAACAATAATTAGGTTACATAGCAAGGGCTTTGCTAGTTATCATAGCCAGAAAGCTTTGTTTGTTGTGATGGAAGTGTTAGTTAATCTGAAAGTAATCTTTAATATGAATATTCTGAATTTAATCTAAGAGTATCAGAAAGATGTTGATTTTCATCTGATATAAATCTGATTTTAATAATGTTAATCTGATCGCAATCCTATAGTAATATCATGTAGTTTCAGATTTAGTTTGCATTCTTATTATGCTCAGTTCTTCTTTCTTCTCTTCTTCTTCTTAGACTTAAGCTGGGCATCTTCGTCATCTTCGTCAATGGTACCCACCTCACTCTGTCTTCTCTTCTGGTTGAACAAACTGGCCTGGTTCTGGTGTACCAACTTTATGTGTCTCGTCAAACTGTCTCTTCTATAAAATCCCTTTCCGCAGTTATCCTGAGTGCAGACGTAGATGATGGCCTGTAAATGCAGACTGTACATCTCGAACTGGTCCAATACTTTACCCTTCTTGAAGTGATCAATAACTACGTGATGTCTCAAGTCGGCTTTCTTCTCATAGCCCAAAATGTGCATTGGGCATTCAGCTACCGGGCATTTAAAAGACCGGTAATCAACCAAATTCAACCTGTGTTTGTCGAAATGGTCAATCATAGCCAAGTAATTGGGAAATTTGGAGTTACAGTGGTTTTTGCAGAACAAGTCCAGTTCGGTCAATTTGATTTCGCGTACAGTAGAAGCAGAAAAACGCAGCAATAGCTGCTCCTTCACCGGCTGGTTGTACTTGTATTCTGAGGGTAAGTTGTGAGAAACGTCTGATTGGTGCAAAGGAGACGTTTTCAGTGATTTGGAAAACGCTCTGGTGGCCAACTCGATGGCCGTTTTAACGTCGAGAGAAGTAGAATTTCCACCCATAAGCGAAGTTGAGCCGGAACCGGCTAAACCAGTAGCCATGGGCTCCGTGTTTCTTCTTCTTTTAGCGCCGTAATTCTGAGACTCCAAAACAAGCTTGTTTGCAGCCAGTCCAAGCACTCCCGAGGGCATCATGATCATGGGGGAACCCTCCAAATCCCCCTCGGAAATTGGCGTGTTCGGCACCGTCTTGTACTGGTAGTTAGTCGGAACTGCTGCTCCAGCCAGATTGTGGTGGTGGTGATTGTCGAAGAGCGCATCGGTGTTGAAAAGCGCAACCTGGGGCACATCGTCAAAGTCAAACTGGTAGGTGCTATAGCTGGCGAGTGCCGAGGTATCAATTCCGGCCATGTACGAGGGTACCGGGGCTGGCGACGTAGGAGGTGTGGATAACGTGCCGTTACTGATGGAGCCGTTGTTATTGCTGAGGTTGCTGGTCATGTTGAGGTTGCTGGACGAGTTTGTGACATTGTTGTTGTAGATGTTTTTTGTCGACTGCAAAAATAGGTTGTTGTAATTGGTAGCGACATTAGGTTGCTGAGTTGCAGAAGCTGCTGCTGCGGCAATGGCAGCAGCAGCAGCGACACTGGGGCCGGGGGCCGACAGCATCCCAAATGGATAGGGCTGGGCAAACATCGACAAGTTGAACTGGTTCTTTGTATTGTTGTAGTAGACCGAGTCAGCCGACGAGACAGATGCACGCGACTCGGAGGGTGTCGTTGAGGTTGTTGAGAAAGACGACAACGATGTCAAGGAAGAAACTGGCATGGTGTTGCTCATGAAGTTGTCGTTGCTGCCGTTCAAGGTAGTGGTGTTAGATATGTCGCTTTGGTAGAGAAAGTCGTTGGTGTCTTGGGAGTAGATCGAATGGAAGTTGTTCAAGGAGAGGCCGCCTGTGTTGGAGGTCCCCGATGGGTTGGTGGGAGGAGCTGTAGTAGCATTTGCTGTCAGCGTCGAGGCGCTGGAGTTCTGTGGCACCAGGTAGAGGTCGAACGTCAAGTCGAGTCCGTGGCCGTAATCAGTCGAGAACATGTTAGTCTGACTTGTATGTGAGGGAGGAAACGGAAGCGACAGTAAACAATGTGAGGGATGTAGTTGGTACAGATAACAGTATGATATGTATCGGTGTGATAGATATCAATGCTGGCGATGGATGTGCAACGCCGATGGGAATGTCTCTTCAATCAAGGGGCACAGTCCGGACTAGCAACTGGGGAGACTGGACAGATGCAAATGTGTATGATAGATACGGATCCAACCACTAGAATGTCTGTGGAAGTTCAGATAGTGTCTGCGATGTATCAGACTGAGGATGGCCAGAGTCTTTCTGATTCGGGGAGTATGCGATGGTCACAGGGACAATGAGTTCTGCAAACGGGAAGATATCGAAGTCACGGGAATGTTTCGATGTCAATAGTTCTCTGATAAGGAGCCAAAATACCAGGGATTATATCTATATTCGAGTAAATCAAGCAGATACAAAGATATATATACTGGTGGCTGATAAGTGCAATAAAATATTCTAGTACAACCTGTAGCAAGAGAATAAATAGTGTAGTTTGAGAAACAATGGCACTAATCTGTAAGTACTAATATGTGCGCCGAATAATATGGTCCACCTAGATTCAGCCAGGTTAATCCACTATCAGCTGTTTTGAGATGATCCACTCGTAGCAAAATCAGGAAAGAAGAAAACCATCATCGCAGCTGGCCGGAACAGGATATCTTCGATAATATATACCGAGACGGAAAGTATGGCGAGCCTAGTCAATCCTAGCTATTGAGGTAGATTCTGCTCCCAGTGTGTTTGAGTTCTCCCTTTCCTTGTTGAGAAGCACGAATCAAAAAAAGCAGACTAAAAATACGCAGATAATAAGTATAATAATCGTGAGAAAATATAATTAATATTGCGCAGAAATGCCACCAGCAGAACCTGCAGCTCTGAAACCTTGACTTGGGGGGTAACCTGCAAATTCCCATAGGCTTCTGTGCCCGAAGCGTGGAAGGCGGCAAAAGGTTCCTTGAGCACGATCTGAGCGCAAAACAAAGGGGGGGAGCCGCAGAGCCCGCTGGCCCAGATGTGGCCGTGTTCAGTCCGAGTTTGTGCCGAGCTCTTGCCAGACCCAGGGGCGGCAGGGCCAGAGGGGCCAGAGAGCCAAAGAGCCAATGGCATTATCAATAAAAGCAACTGCTGCAGCATGGGCTACAATAGCTAGATTAAGATTTGAGAATATTTTCTAGCACACAATACTAGTGTTCATTCTGATATTATTACAGGGATATTTTGTGATTATTATTGTTGGCTGACACAGCGAAAGGATTATTTACCCAATTATTTGTTACTTGCAGTTTTGCAGATTCTGCACGTTCGCCTCAGATGGTGTTAGATTTATCTGTGAGATTTCGATTGTGATTGTGCTTGATGCCTGGCATGCAGGAGCCCTTTGCAGAACAGAAAATAAAATCTCAGTATCGTAACCATAATGGTCTACTATGGGAAATACCCAATAGGGCAGTACTGCCATCTGGTCCCCACCAGCTGAATCTGCTGGGGCTAACCAAGAAATTGCCGCTAATTACGAATCTGCTGAGAAATTTATCAAGGAGACAAGAACTTTCGGCGATGGAACCGTTTCTGTGATGCTCCGGCGCGATCAGATGACCTGCTCCGAATAGGACCATTACAGTATTAGACTTTCTATCATCGCCATAAAGCTTGTTCTGAGCAGGCTCGGTTCCACCGTCGGCAAAACGCCGTCGGCAAAGCGCCGCCGGCACAGCACCGTGGCACGGCAAATGTTAGCCCTGGCGAACTTCTTCGAACTCTGCGAGTCTTTACCGACGGCTCCCTACGGCTGTGCCGATCTCACCAATGCGTCGCTAATTCTTGACCGCTATGACACGATGGCTTATCACGGTGGCAGCGAAGAAAATTCTACATTCACACTTATTCACCAGTACCAGAACGTTCGCTATCCCTACGGTGACATCACCACGAGTCGCTGGATTCCGTAGCACTCCCCGAAACAGGTTTCCAACCTTGGCCGTTACTGCCACTGCAACATCACATCTGGCGGTCACCGTAAATGTCTCAGGTTGTATTACTACTTTTCGCAGTACCACCAGGATACTGCCTGTGCTCGCTAATTTGCGCTAAAACTGGATCCGTCCCAACACCGATGCTCCCGACTAACGTAACTTGGCCATTGTGCCAGCGAACACGATGTTCCAGAACAATAATTAGAGCTGCTTACAGAAACCAGCCAAAATCGCAGCTGATGGCAGGATATAACGAGATTACGGGCTACAAATCAGTTTTAGTGCACTAAAAACCGCACATGGAGTCGGGTACCAGTTCGGATCCACCCTGGAGTCTCTCGCTACAACTTCCGTCTTCCGAGTCGCCAGGCGCAGCTCTCGCTGTGGGCGGTACTTGTCAATTTCTCGCTAAACAGTCGCTATATGTCTCCCTAGCTCTCTCTATGCCTCTGTCTACGTCTCGCTAACACTGCACGATTCACCTGCGACGCACAGTTATAGCTCGTCAGCAAAGGTAAATGGCAGTGCACGAGCCGCACCGTGCTATTGATGCCAAACATAACGCTTCCGCCGGTGGCTCACGTGTACACACCTAATTATATTTTTATTTTTAGTCTAATAGAAACATAATGTTTTCTTCCCCACTAACTACCCCACTTGTACCCCCTTGTTTATTATGATCGCCGAATCTGCACTGGACGCATTAGCCAACTGTGTTGCTGGAACCACGCTTTATGCCTGACGTGCAAGATTGCAACAGGGGATGGGCGCCCAGCCTTTCACTCCAGCAGTCATTATTTGTCTTTGGCTGGGATCGCTCCTGGTGCTTTTGTGTTGTGAATTTTTTGCTGTCTGCTTTCGGTTCGTGTCTGTCTGTTAGCAGTTACTGGACCGTTCAAAGTCGTTTCCAACAGATTCTCAACGGTAAAGTCGACAACCAACGCTAGCTACAACGTCCGAACCGCCATCTTTCCCTGCGCTTCTCCTTGTCATATGCTCGGGCCTCGTATGTGTGTGTCCCAAGAATCTCACAGCGCAGCGAACAGAGTCTGTCTGGTTGTTCTTATCAAAAGATTCTCACTACAAAAAATATCTTATCGGGCCATCTCATTGGGATAAAGTTTAATTGTAGGTCGCTGTTTTTCAGTCAGACAGCAGCTACATTCGCTCTAGACGCACAGTCCAGACTGCAACTTCTGCTGCCCTCCCAGACACACAGAGCTCTGGAGATCATCCCTTGGGCACTTTCAGTTGCCCAGGCAATGCCGCTGCTTGCAATCGCAGTGGTGGGACTATTCTCCCACCAAATCACCAGACGCAGATTTCTATTATCCCAATGATTCTTTGTTCTGCGAGTGTTATCGGTATACCCTATGATAACATTACTTGTTTTGGGAAGCTTTGTCCGCCCCCTATAGTAAAAGCTTAATTTGTGGCAGAATGCAGGTTACGGTAGGATCCCGGATTGGGCAACCTGACACAGAGAGATGAATAATTATTATCTATTTTCACTCTGACGTCAGCCCACCTACAACTTGGGTCTTTGTCTGGTGTTTGTCTCGAAAATGTTAGTAGCCGCTAACAAGGGCTGCGGTATCCGCCAACAGCCGGATTACACACTAGAAGACTGTGATATCGCAGCAGATGGGGGCGCCCTGTTGTGCGAATGATAGCGTTGCGCCAAATCTGGCATCGCCGATTACGCTAATTAAGAATCGACTCGAATGCAGGGTGTTGCACTGATCAATAACAATTATTTTCGTGGCTCATTTGCATGTTGCAGGAGGTAGGCTTACAGGTTGGACGTCCACACAGTGAGATTTAATATTACTAAAGATTTTAAAAATCGTAATCTAGAATTCATGGCGGCTGATCTCAAAATATCAAAGCAAATTTTATAACCAGAGGCTGGAAATGTAATTAGAACACTTCGAGAGTGGGGGGTTCGTGCTTGTTGTAGCAAATGATACCATTCCAGGTTGCGAAATTCTCTGGCCGAATGATGTTACGACAGAACATTCATTGGTGTGCTCGATCCTGTCCGTCTCCAGTTTCTAGAAGCCAAGCACAATTAACCAGCTAAGGTCCATCCAGCTTCAATTTATGAGCAAGAAAAATTCTCCTGCTCCGGCCATGGTGGGCCTGCTCCTCTGGGACCATTACTCGTCGTTACTCGGGGCTGCACAGCACCTGGCAAGAATCTGAAACTAACCCTTCGCGTAGATCAATTCTGTTGTTACGCTAACAATGACATCTCGCCTATTGATTGCTGAGATTGTGTATACAGCTGATTCATCTATTATATAGAAGCTGTAATGTAGTTTATTTTGAAGACCCAGTTTCGAGTGTTGGATTTCTTCAAAAATACCCTTGTCCGGGATCGTATTATTAGGATGTTCCCAAAGCAGTAGAGGGTTCAGATTTGTAGTTTGGCTCCTATTGTTCTGCTGGTGTAGCCGCGAGAGATACAGTGAATTTTCCATATACGAATTGTTTTACGTCTCGAGGGCGCGGGCGCTCTACGGCTGTTTAGAGAAGGTTTCGGATACCCCCACCGATTTTAATGTGGCATTGTGAAGAAAGTTTCTAGTGGGACTTGTGATGGCTAAATGCTGGTAGTCCATCCCGGAGCCAGTGTTTGAGACTGATGACGGGGTGCAACAGAAGAGGTCGGCTATTTTGGGCTGGGGGTGGCCTGAAAATTTTGCCAATCTGTCACCTATCGAAGCTGGAAGAAGATCGCTTGCTGGCAATCCAAGATCGACAGCCATCGAGAATTGAGCAATGAGAATTGCGAAACGAGAATTTTCAATTCTCGTACCGGTATGCACATTCACAGGCTTATTCGAACGCCACTTTCATTCTCCCAGAAGCACAGCTTCAAAATGCCTCTTCACACGCATGCTTTCCATATCACCGATGCCCCTCGTATTGAATCATGTTCAATTTTCGGCACAACCTCTTCGAGCATCTGACGAATGTATACACCGGACCACTTGGTGCCGTACCCATGTTAATTGTAGATATGTAGCCCATTGTTCCAGCAAGATGCACCTAAACTAATAGACCGTACTGGCAGCGGCCAAGCACCTTGTCTGTGTTTCACATAAACAGCAGGAGAACGCACTCCCATGCGAAATTGAACCCTATGACTCTGAATCACTTCGGC
This sequence comes from Scheffersomyces titani, assembly GCA_030565185.1. Lineage (NCBI taxonomy): Eukaryota > Fungi > Ascomycota > Pichiomycetes > Serinales > Debaryomycetaceae > Scheffersomyces > Scheffersomyces titani. The sequence goes on from JAJMBD010000063.1 coordinate 35,318, forward strand.
CATGCCAACGTATTTTCTCTTTCCGTGGGCCGTTGCCCAAAGCCGCGGTTTCTGACCCTTTTCCATGGCCAGCGATGTCGAGACGGGAAATAAAGACTCCCATTTGGTATCCGTGGGCCGTGAATGTGAGAATTAGTAAATGGTGATCCAGTGAATTGACTGTCGATCTTGGTCTACGCTAAGACAAGCTTTATCTAAATTATATTTTGTGGCACCCGAATTAAGTTTGAGACAACATATAATTTGCATTTTCGTCTGCGTCCTGCGTGAAATCGTGCCTAGGGGGGCTAAAAGAGGGGAGGCGAGATCACTTCTGTTTTCGGTTGCACTCCCGGTCCAAGCTCTTCAACCATCTCTGGGATCACTTTCCGATGAGGTAGATCTTCTGGCTAATACATCTTGGAGATGCAGTTCTCTGCACGAAACCTTTCGATATAAGCTCGTATTTGTTACCGTTTCTATCTAACTCGCAAGGAAATAAATCCTTAAAATATCATGCTTCACCATCAAGTCGCTGGAGGCTTGCGGAAGTGTTCCAGCTCTGCGCTCTACTACCGTTACTGGCAAGACAGTGCAAGATCTGGCTCAGGGGCTTCCATTGTATCTGGAGCACATTCTTGTCACGCCTTGAAACTGAGATTATGCTTCCGTATCCTGGCAACGATCGGCGCTGCAACCCCACAGTAGTTAACGCATTATCTAGCGCGGTGTTGGATCTTTGACTCCTTTAACTCATTTCGTAAATGCCCCAAGCAAGATTCACGGTTGCTGAACCAATGTTGATCGGCGACGTAGTTTCACAGATAGCATATTTTATAGCTGTTTTGAAGAGTTAGTCTACTCGATTAAGCGCCGCCAGCATTCCGTATGTTTCGGATTGCTGATCTCTATTGATTTCGTCAATGTAAAATTTGTAACTAAAAAACTATGTATTGATATGTGGTTCGGATTATCCCTTAGGGCATATGCGTAAACCCGACCCAAATAGGAGGCCGTAGACCCTATTCTTCTCCTTTTACGCCATGGTCCTTAACATCCTTTCTCCGGCCCTCGTCCAAATCCACCTCCAGCAATTTTACCCATTTTGTACGGTTCACGATCTTGAAGAATAAAGTGAGTACACCAAAGAACGGCAAGAGAACGTAGGCATCTACGAAATTGCCCGCATCGAACGGCTTGAAGTACGACCATCCCTGCACCAACGCCAAAAGAATGTTCAAGATTATCCCAAAAATTGGCAAGTATGGATACCACAATCCCTTGTAGGGCAATTCGGAAACAGAGCGTCCCTGGAGCTTCCAGGCTTGTCTGAATCGGATGTGGTAGAAACAGACATTACCCCATACAATAAAGACAGCTACTCCAGACAAGTTGACAATGTAACCATAGGCTCTGGCGGCTCCTGTACTGATGTTCATAAGCGAGAGGAACCCAAACAAATTCATAAGAATCACTGCAGCGTAAGGCACACCTCTCTTGTTGACTCTTCTGAAGAATCTAGGAGCTGCACCTTCATTAGCCAAGTTGACTATGGTACGGGAACCGATGTAGATGGAACTGTTAATTGCCGAAATGCATGTGACCAAGATGAAGGCATTGATCAAATGTGCACCTCCAGCCCAGCCAGCACGAGCAATAGCAATTGTCATGGGAGACTTGAGAACCTTGGTACCTGCACTCAATGAAGGGTCGTTGTAAGGAACTGTCAAACCATAACTAATTGCAATTCCCATGTAGATGATCAAGATTCTCCAGAAGGTCTGTCTGATAGCCAGCGGAACAGCTCTGGAAGGGTTGGCGGCCTCTGCGGCAGAAACAGCTACGATTTCGGTACCACTGTAGAAAGTGGATGCGAATACAAAGGTATTTGCAACTCCTTTAAATCCATCGCCAAAAGCTCCAGGATCGTTCCAGTAGTGGAATCCAAAAGCCTTCTGGCCATGGATACCTCCAGCTACATAGATAATGGAAAAAATGTAGAAAGCTACAAGGCCAACGATCTTCGTAAGAGCTAGCCAGAACTCTGCTTCTCCGAATGCCTGAACACCCAAAAATTGAAATGCTAAGAAAAAGAACCAAAATATCAAAATGTAACCGTATAATGGAACCTGCGGACCCCAGAATTGCATGATGGCAGCTACAGTGTTGTACTCATTGGCTAAGACAGCAACCCAGATGATTACATAATTCCATCCCACAGCAGCCCCATAAGCTGGATCAACAAGTCGGTTTCCCAATGTGGAAAAAGTACCCCCAGTAGGGTAAAGAGTAGCTAATTCACCTAAAGATTGCATCATTGCAAATGCTATCAATCCAATAATACCGAAACCTATAATCAACGACGCTGGACCGTTGGCCAAAGCCAAGGATGCGCCGATGAGAATACCCGGGCCAATTATACCAGCAAGTGCGATGAGCGAAATGTGACGGTCTTTCAATGTTCTTTTAAGATGGGTGTGGTTATCAACTACAGAGCCGTCTTCGATCAGAGCTGACTGCGCATAGCTGACTTCTTCTTTGGCGAACTCTTCTTTGATGAGCTTCTCATCATTGGATACGTTGTAAGACATGGTAAAATAAATAGCAATAAAATATTAAATTAAGCGGAATATTCAATAAATATTGAATGAATGTTGAATGTTGAATAAATATAATTAGCTGGATAAGTGCAACAATAATAGCGGGATAAAGGTGTTTGGTATTCTTTGAAATATAAAAGAGTTGTTGCAGTACAAATCAACAGCAGTTACAACTGTATGTAGTTGTTGAGGATATGTTATGCTAAGACTGAAAAGTAAATATGATGTTACTTTTTTTCTCGCAATTGTTAAATGCCTAAGTTGATATTCTTCTCAGTTGAAATTCTTATCTGCGAGATAACTTGGAGAATGTCTTCTTATATATTCCAAATAAAGCGCATCTGTTCAAAATGAAAAATACCAATTTACGAAGAAAGTTGTAACGAATTCACGGCTGACTCCGCATACTCCACCGCTTATGGAAAGATCTAAACGTAGCATCAATTTTAATATGCATCAATAAGAGAAGTGTGGATCCTATTGAAGATTAGATATTAGTGCGCGCACGTGACATGTCATCTCCACAATTACTACCTTCCAAGCATTGGATACTTGTGGTCACTTCTTGTAGCATTATGATAGTACTATCAAGTCCATTATAGTCTCGTCATGGACTAATATTGGCATTTCGTGATTATGGTGTGCAGCAAGATTTAAATATGTAGATTAGCGAAAACTGAGGATCTTAAATCGCATTTTTCATTTATCGCTAACAGGAATACGAGCCATACAAATGCTTACTTAAACTAAAGAAAATCTACGTAACCCAAAATACACAATTCACACTTCCTATAATTCATACTAGAAACTTTTCACTACTCACGGTCATTCACAAAATATCTGGAATAACATTTCAGAATTTATTCGCAGCACTTTTTGCACCCAATTCTTCATTTACAAGGGTTCCTCTTTGGGAATCAAACCGCTTGTTGGAGCTCTAATTAACTAGTCTTGGCCCTTCGCAATGGAGCAAATCAAAAAAATCGTGATTGTGGGCTGTGACCAAGTTGCCTCTATGCTTCAAGTAGGTCAAGCCACTTGGGAATCTGTACTCTTCAAATTGTCTTCTCATATACACGGCTGGCAACAGTAGAATTCGTAATGTTTCAGGCAATTTCAATTTCGAAAAGCGGGAAAATCCAGCAATATTATATAGATCTAATTCATAGAGATTCTTTGGCAATTTGATGGTATCCTCGAGGGCCAATGCAAACCCCGCAATAGTCAACTTCGTTATCGAATTAGGAAGTTGTAATTGATCCCCTATCCTAATGCATCTTCTGAAGAGCATGTCGTCGAAGGAAGATTCATGGTAGTACAGACTTTTCCCAACTTCACAATAGTCGTCTGGGTTATTGAGAACATCAACTAGCCAATCCGATTTGGTTGATTCTAATCTTAACAGCAATTCCACTATCCACTCGGGGAAAATATTTGTTTTCACGAGTGCTTTGATAAATGGAGTCTTCAAACACCCATCTAATTCAAAGTTGCGTAAGTTTACAAGGTCCGCCAAACCGTCTAGGTTCTCTAAGTCTCTGCAGCCGCTGAGTTTAAATGTTCGTAGTGTGGTAGGAAGTCTCAATTTAGAAAGTGAAACCAATTCCTTGTTTTCTATCGATAGTGTTGTTAAGTTCTGGAGTTGTGAGAAATCGTAGAAATCCAGCAGTAGCATATCAGTAGAATGATAAGAATAGTCTAGTTCCAACGAATCACAACTTAAACTAATATTTGTAGGGGGCATAGCAGACAGATTGGTAGTCAACTTGAAACAAACTATTTCTTTGGCATTCAAAGAAGGCGAGAAGCTTGCAAGATCACTGGAAACATTCCAAGTTGTGACACTTTCTGGAAATAAGCTCCAAGTACTGTTTATAGGTCCAGTCATCATAATACTCACGTCTCTTAACTTTACAAGTTTCTCGATTCCCTTAAGATTGCATACTTGTGTGTGTGAAAAATCAAGTGATAATATAGAAGGTGGTAGTCTCCAACCTGCCAACCACAATTCTCGATCATCCTCGAGTGTCAACTTGATCAAGTTCGTTAGGTGTGCAATATCCCATAATGGATCTGGTTCGTGATACTCCTCTGTTAAGTCGCTCTCATGGTAAAGTTTCAAATTTAACTCTCGCAATCGGTTTGGAAAATTCAAGATCAGCCTATACTCGTCTATGTCGTATATCACATCTAATGTGACCAGAAGTTTTCTTAAATTCTTGGGAAAGAATGCAAATTCGTGAGACAAAAAGCGTCGTTCCAGAATTTCCAATTCCTGAAGATTTATAAGATTGGTGAATGTTTCTATTGTATTCCATGAGGGGTTAGCAGTCCTCCAACCAAAGGTATTTAAAGGAATATAATCGTTAGAGTTAGATTGAAAATTTGCCGAGTCTCTACTACTGTTGTATACAAAGTATAGAGGGCAACTGAGTGATTCATGAGCTTTCATAAAATTGAAATCGTTGTCAAATTTGGTTTCAACTATGAACAATTTGGCACTTGAAGCTACCCCAGGAAGTAGATGGAGTAAGGTCTGCAAGTCCTCTTGTGTCAAGTAGATAGTAGACCAAGAGAAGGACGAGTGTTTCTTTTTGAAAGCAATAAAATCGTCTAGTGAAAAGTAATGCCACTCGAGAGGATCATCGGGGATCAACACATTACCAATGTACACTGAACGATAGAATTTAGTTAAAACCAAATCCTTGAGTGGAGACTCAATTCGCAAGAGTTGACCCCATACAATTTTTGGAATAAAATCGAATATGCGAAGGATAATCTCGTCTGGCAAATGTTCGTAGAGATCATAAAATTGTAATTCCATTGCAGCTACAGTGTCAGAGAATTAACTTGGCTGCTGATATCGGCAGTTTGCTACTATATTGAAATGCTGGTCTGATGGCGGTCTCTCTTGTTACGTAGTAGATCCATTCTATTCTGATTGAAATTCAAAATCGAGCCGTTTCTCTATGTATTGAAATCCAAATTGGAAGTTTGGTATAGAAGAAAAACGATACCGCTACTTGATTTGATGGTACATTTCTACTTTTATCGAGGAGTATACTTCATTTAGACCCCTTTTGCGCGCCTAAATTGTCAGGAGACCTTCACGATGTTCATTAGCTTCTTTCATAGACTATGAACTCGAACTCAGTTAGAATACTTCTACATACACAATTGAAAAATCACTTCACATAATCTAAATGATATGCAATCATAAATAATAGTTTGAGTTCTCAAACTTAGAATGAAAAGGAATTCAAAACATGAAATTCGTTGTCGTGAATCAATAATTGACACTACAAAAATTTACAAACTAATGATAGTCTACAATCAAAATATAGTGGAGACCGATCAGACTTTCCCGGAATAGTCCGAGTTAGCCACACAAGGATACAAAGTCTAACCACCCGATCCACCCAAAAATCCACGGACGGTTGTATCAAAAGTGTCCGAGGGTCGTTGAATGGCTTGTTCTTCTCCATAAACAGAACCCATAATTCCATGGCTGTGTAAAAGAATTTGGGGCAGAAACAGGAGTGTTCTAAAATTATCTACAATGAGGACAATTGAGGATGATATATTTAATACTATATATAGAAATACATAGTAACGATCATGGACTCTGAAAACAAAAAGCGAATTGAAGAAAATGTTCTCATCTCCCATTCAACTCGTTGATAAAATGTTGATGTTGTGTCACGTGCTTGATATATATATTTACCCGGATATATTAATGGTAGGTATTTGAATAGAAGAGATACAAGAGGTTGTGGATCAAGGTCAGTTGAATTTCGAAAATACTACAATTCAATGAAGTAGAGAGAGCCGTAGTCTGTATGTTTCTTACTATTTTCAAATTTGGCGTATATTATGAAAGACAACAAAAAGGTATGGAGACAAGAAATGAAGACAAATAGTTCTAAAGCATGCTTTTGACGCAGATGAAAATTGGTTGCGTAGTGCTGAGACCACCATGATAAAGAACAGACCAAAGAAGTAGTTCAGATGATAAGTGACGAGACTATGAAGTGTTTTTTGTGTTCTTTAGAATTGGTTAAAAAGATGAAGAGTCAAGGCTCTAATCGTCACCGACAACTACAAAATCGATAACAACTTTGAAATGATGGATATGTCTTTAAGCCAATCATTCGTGCTTCTCTGGTCTCAAGTCAGATCTTCTAGGAGCTTCCAACGGATGTAATTGGGCGAGATATGTGATGGCCCACATCAAGTAGCACATGGCCAATGCCAATATCACCGACGATCTGAAGACAGTTCTGTTTTCTTTGGGGGCAAAGATCCAGGCCAATACAGCTAGGGCCACCACAAAGATGAGGACAATGATGACAGTGTAACTGAAATGTTAGTATAAGAAATTAGTGGTAATCGGTTGATTGAAAATAAAGACCAATATGAAGACTAAGTATAGAATAGTTATATCGATAGTGTAGCAAGGTTGGAGATTGCGGTTCAAATGGGAAGATAATTGCAGCACATCTATAGACTATACTATACCAGCTATAACATTGATTGCACATACCCGCTCATGGCTAGTAAATGTTGATAGATAAGAATAAGAGTGATAGTTATATTTCACATTGAAATTGAAATTGGTGCGATAAAGCATTGAAAAAAAGTGGAAAGGTTAGGGAGAGTAAGTGCGAAAAAATAGCGAGAGAATAAGGAGCCAATAGGTAGAGAGGTGTAGAAACAGCAGGATGATAAAGATAAAGATAGGTGAATAGACCTATACTTGAGGATACAATAGAAAAGGTGAATTTTTTACAAATAACTACAGTATATTCTTTGCGGATGAACTCAGGGAGAAAATAAAGACCCATTGGGATCACTCACAACTTCCAGTAATCTCTTGATATTTTTCTCGTTAAACTCAACCAACTCGCACTATATGGCTATTCGCATATTAAATTTCTCGCTATTTTCATTTTCTCACTACTTTCAATTTTACTTTACTGAGCCGCGAGAATAAGTCGATCTCCACAGAATATTGATCTATATATCTCCATATTAAATTCTCTTTCCATTTCTCTGCATAGTTTTGCCTTAATTATAGCATGGCAATCACAAAGAAGCTTGCACTCTGGGTGTTCAATGCCCTCCAGCACAATTACACCCATAAGGAGCTTGCTTACAACCACATTCTCGTCTTTCTCCAGACCCAGAGCCAAGACTACAACTTCGCCATAAGAACAAAAGTCTACACCTCTGCTGAAACTGGGCAGCCCAGCTTGCTCCTCAACTTGTACGGATCTATTAATCTCGGTGACTCGATCCAAGCTCCAGTGGAAATCTGGATTCCCTATAATTATCCATCAGGCTATTCCAATTCATCTTCCAATTCATATAATTCTCCAGGATACGCTAATGGACAATTAGATCCATTGTTTGATGCCAATGGTTCAACTCCCATTGCTTACATAATTCCAGACCATTCGAACAACTACTACCTCCGGGCTGGAAACTACGTCGATACCCTGGGAAGATTCTACCATCCGTATCTTGCTAGCTGGTACCAGGAATCATCTTCAAATATTTCAGCCCCTAATACTCCAATATCTGCAAATTACGATTTGCTTCAGTTGATAAATGTCGTTGTCCAAGCTCTCCGTAGTGAACCTCCTATATATTCTACTAATGAGGCTTCACAGCCGCAGACTTCACTACAAGCACAAGCTTCAGGATCTCAACTGATTTCTACATATCAATCTGGCCCAAGCCTTCCTCCACAAATCCCTATAAAGCAAAATCAATACCGACCTGTCAATTCTCAACCTCCTCCGCAACAGCTGAATAGACGATCTTCTGAACAGTTCACATCTTCTTCAGCCCAACAGCTCTCTGGCTCATACACAGGTGGCTCAAACACGTCTGGCTATAGTTTTGTACAACCGAATGGATCTAATGGACCTCCATTACCCCCTAAACCACCAAAATTGCCAAAACTTCCTGGGGAAATCCCTTCGCCGTCTCCTTCAATAGACTACCGTCGTTCCTCTGGAGCTAGTGATGCCCCGCAGCATCCACCATTAGTGAACCCAATAGAACAAGAGACTGCTCGTTCACGTACTTCTCCTTTGCTACTCTCCCAGACTTCTCAGACCCCAGTTCATAATCAATCACCTAATTATCAATCTACTCAGACTGTCCCATTCATGCCACATTTAACAGGCTCAAATCTGGTGCCATTTGCTCAAAATTCAATTTCTAATGGTCCTCCACCTTTACCGAAAAAGCCATATTTTCCTTCTGGAGGGGACAGATTAGTACAGAATACTACTGCTTCAGAGTATCGCAATAGCTCTCCTGTAGTAACAGAAGCTACCCCAGTGTATAATTCTGTTCCTGAAAGGTACCGTTCACCACCTCGATTACCTTCTGAACAGAACTACCAACTGTACCAAAATGTTGATGTACGTTCTCCTTCCGAATCCCCACGGCATACACCAAAGCCAGCATTTGTCAGCCAGGTTCGTGAACAGCCGTCATATTCGCCTTCACCCAATCATAACTCACAAAACCATATGCATATATCTCCTTTAGTAACCCAAAATGCTCCAGCAGTTCCTGCAACTGTTGCTTCAGTTCCGGTTCAACATGTGCCCTCAGTCGATCTTCTTAGTGATGGAACAGATGGTCCTCTGACATACACAGCCTCTGATACTGAACGCAGACAAGTATTGGAACAGTTATCAGCCAAGTTCAATTTGTTCTTGAACGATGCCTACAATGACAATATCGACAATAGTCTTCCTAAAGTAAGAGAAACCCATCAGAAAGTAGAAGCCTTGTATAGTCAGTTGAGCCACATCTACCAACAGGCAGTAGAAAACTCGCGAAACCTCGATGGCCACGTTGCCTACTTGACCCAGCAGGTGAACAGTATAACTATTCTTAATCTGGATTTGGTTAAGCTCGATCAGATCAATTCTGAAAGTCCTGATAATGTCACTACTGCTCCTGGAACTATGATGGCCTTGGACGATCTTATTATTCCAGATCTGCCGCTTATCAGACAGTTGTACGACACTGTTCTGGAAATAAAGGCTGTGAGAGACACAATTAATCTCGTCAGTGGCAGTTTTTATAATGAAAAGGAGCTCATCAACGATGCCAGAATGGACTTGTGTGTCAAGACCGTGAGAAACCTCGGCAGAGAGTTGTTTTGGTTGGAGCTTACGAAGCAGGAAATTGCTCATAACATCATAGGTTTGTCTCTGAATTAGCTTCTTTTGTATTTAGTGTATTTTGTGTATTTACTTGCATGTATTATAAATTTGCTGGAGTTTATAAACTTCTTATAAAATGAGAGAATTGAAAGGGGAAATTAATTTATTTTTCGCATTTTTCGCAACCAAACGAATAACCATAAAACGAGATTATAAATGTTATTCATGAAGATTAAATCAACCTGAGTTAGAAGATAACGTTTACTTCTACCATCAGACTTGTATGGAAATTAGAGCTTTACATATATAAACTCTCCATTTTTTGTTTACTTATATATACTTCTACCTCAAAATAGTCTCATTAACATCACACTACTATAAATATTAAAGTTCAAAATTAATATGAAACACCAAATAAAACATATTCTTCCCCTTAGAAAATAATTACCTCCTCTGACAGCTACTATCCCAGCGACTCAAATATGGAACTGCCATCACAAGAGGTCAAATGCATTTCTATTCTCCAGATTTTTGTAGTATCTTCATTCGCACCAAGCTAATATTCCTGCACGTACAACATGAGCCGCACGATGTCACTGTGAATGAAAAATTCAAATTTTCATCAGATACAAAAATTCAACTAGCAGTGCTATCTAGAGTTCTTTCTTTATATTCGAAGAACACCACCGCAATGTCCGACGAATACTTCATCAAGCCCGAGGCTGTCGCTCCTTCCAACGACACCTCCGAGTGGCCCTTGTTGTTGAAGAACTACGACAAGCTTCTTGTGAGATCTGGACACTACACCCCAATCCCATCAGGCTCTTCTCCTTTGAAGAGAGACATCAAGTCGTACATCTCTTCCGGTGTGATTAACTTGGACAAGCCATCAAACCCCTCTTCGCACGAAGTTGTTGCCTGGATCAAGCGTATCTTGCGTTCGGAAAAGACTGGTCACTCTGGTACTTTGGATCCCAAAGTTACAGGATGTCTCATTGTCTGTATCGACAGAGCCACCAGATTGGTCAAGTCCCAGCAGGGTGCCGGTAAGGAGTATGTTTGTATTGTGAGATTGCATGAAGAATTGAAGGACGCCAAAGACTTGGGCCGTTCACTTGAAAATTTAACTGGTGCGCTTTTCCAAAGACCTCCATTGATTTCTGCTGTCAAGAGACAGTTGAGAGTGAGAACTATCTACGACTCCAACTTGATTGAGTTCGACAATAAGCGTGGTTTGGGTGTTTTCTGGGCCTCGTGTGAAGCTGGAACCTATATGAGAACCTTGTGTGTCCATTTGGGAATGTTGTTGGGAGTAGGAGGTCACATGCAAGAGTTGCGTCGTGTTCGTTCCGGTGCTCTTGGAGAGAACGACAACTTGGTCACCTTGCACGATGTATTGGACGCCCAGTACGTCTATGATAATACACGTGACGAGTCTTACTTGAGAAAGATCATCCAGCCATTGGAAACACTCTTGGTAGGCTACAAGCGTATTGTCGTGAAGGACTCAGCTGTCAACTCTGTCTGTTACGGTGCCAAATTGATGATTCCTGGTTTGTTGCGTTACGAAGAGGGAATCGAGTTGTATGACGAAGTTGTTTTGATGACCACCAAGGGTGAAGCCATTGCCATTGGTATTGCCCAGATGACCACTGTTGACTTACAGGGCTGTGACCACGGTGTTGTCGCAAAGGTAAAGAGATGTATTATGGAACGTGACACTTATCCAAGAAGATGGGGACTTGGTCCAGTAGCCCAGAAGAAGAAGCAGATGAAGGCTGATGGAAAGTTGGACAAGTTCGGCAGAGCCAACGAAAACACTCCAGAAAACTGGAAGCAAGAATACAAGGACCACGACGAAGAACCTGCTCCTCCTGTGCCTGCTTCCAAGTTGGTAGCTCCAGAAGTGCAACTCCCAAAGAAGACCTTGATCGAAGAAGTCGCATCTGAAGAAAGTCCTGAAGTTGAAGACAAAAAGGAGAAGAAGGAAAAGAAGGAGAAGAAAGAAAAGAAGGAGAAGAAGGAAAAGAAAGAAAAGAAGGACAAGAAGAGAAAGGCTGAAGACGGCGAAGAAAAGGCCGAAAAGAAGAAGAAGACTAAGAAGTAGTTGCATTTCATATTACCATAACCAACAATACCATCATTCCATTCCCGTCGCAATGGTGTATTCTACAAGGTGCTCAACGCCGTTTGTTTTACCTTTAGCATTAGTTCTGTACATTTAATTTTTCTTTATATGATTTTAACCAATAACTTTAGATGACGTTGATAAAAAACTGTAGCCGACTATTAGACTGCAGTCTCGCAATTGCTGAGAACGAACTTGTATTTGTCTTCAAGATTTTTTTGGGCGTACTGGAGTTGAAGCTCGACCATGTTGGCTTTGTCGTTCTCTCCAGTGCTCTTAAAGTGACAAAGCAAACTTTTCAAGATGAAAGTAGATGCTATCCTTTCAAAGTCGTTCTTGGCAGGACTCAGGATCAAAGTCAAGAATTCGTTCAAATACCTTTTCTTCTCCTCCAAATTCGTAGTCAGTATGAAAAGCAAGTGCTTGACAATATTGAACACAAATGGGAAGCAAACCTTCGACTCATACTTGTTGTAAACTTGTGATAGTTCCAAGAGAAATGCGCTGTCCTGTTGTTTCTCATCAGATATTTTTATAAGAATACTATGAGTCATTTGAAGCAAATCGTTTGATTTTGCAAAATTAGATGTAAAGGTATTAGACGTGGACCTATCGGTAAAGCATCCATTTAATTCTTCGTGTAACTGGCCGCACAACTTGAAGTGGTTGTTAACAGCTTGACTTTGTCCTGAAAATTGTTTCATTAATTGCAGCAATTCAAACTGAACAAGTACCAAAAGGTGCATACTTGAAAAGATATATAGTTCACTGAATTCCAGCTTAGGTTCCGTAGCAATATTCCCAAGGCCAATAGAAGAAAGATTTGAAGTCATTCTATCTCTATTGACCGAATGCTTGAATTCAGAAGTAAGATTTTTGACTTTAAGATAGTAGTACTTTGCTGCTTGGATATCGCCCTTATAATGGTAGTATAATGCAAATAAATAGTATGTTTTAGGAAGAAGGAGAGAGTATTCATCAAACTCCTCGTCTGAAAACCTCCTATTGTTGTAGTCCAGCATAAATTCATTCAATAAGTTGATATCTTTGAATTCCCCATTCAAGAATCCTATCCATGTCTGGTATATTTTAATTGAGTACTTTATGAATTTGAGCTTGACAATCTTTTTACTCAAGTGTGTAATGCTGAGATTTCTCTTATTATTCACCAGACTCACCTCCAACAATTGTTTCTCCACTATTTGGAGACATCTATCAAAGAGTTTCTTTGATTTTCTCTTTCCATTTGCTGCTTCAGACATGTAATGGATACCGGTGAGGAAATAAAACATTATTACAAACTCATCTGAATTCAACCACGACAAATACGTGGGTATCACTAAGCACGCTTCCGTATGCACGGGGAAATGTATTCTGAAATTACCATCTTCTCTCCACGAGCACCATGACAGACCCTGCTCATTGGCAATGAGGATGTTGATGGATTTCATGACCTTGCTGGCACCGTCTATGTTATTCAGTTGAATCTCGCCAAAGTATCTAGTCATTGCACTCATGGCGACCATCTGTCTTGGAGCTTCATTTCCAAGAGAATCCAATACCTTGTCGAGCTCATTTACAATTGACAACGCAATTGAAGGAGAACCTCTATAGAGGTGCAAGTTGCTAAGACTAAGCATGCAATGAACTTTGGTAAGTTTATCAATCTTCTCCAGCTGAGCTAGAGATTGCAATAAGATAACCGCAGTATGGGGATCATATGTTAATAACAGCTCAATCTTGAGCAATTGGAACATAGTAACATAATGGTAGAGTTGCAGACGCTCATAGTAGATTATTCTTTCATTGATGAAATTGACAAAGACACTCTTGCTGCTACTTTCCATAATCTGAGCAGCTAAGTAGTCAGAAACAAATATCAAATCTGAAAAGTTGTTTCGTTTTGCAATTGTGCTAGACTTGTAGATATTCTCATCGGCTCTGTCTATGTTCTCAGTTTCAAAAAAATATAATCTAGCCAACTTATAGTAGAGTATCAGTTCCTTTCGTGGAGTGAGATGTTGTACATACTTTCTTGCTATAACTAGTAGTGCCTTGAGGGAGATTTTAATCATCTTGAAGTATTCGTTCATGCCCTGCTTTGAATTTACGTTTAGCACAATTTTATGGGCTCTCTTCAAGAAGAAGTCAGACGTCATGAAGTAATTTTCTACAATTATATCTGTTCTCTTTGAGCCATTCATATCGTCAGAAATTGACTCTAGAGTTATGCTGGTGTTTTCAGGAAGTGATGTATCATGTTGCGAAAGTTCCTCTTCGAGTGTGCTACTCCGTAGAGTTTGCATTGCTGAAGAATCACTTTGAATTTGAAAAGATGATTCCAACGTCTGCTCTTCTCTATTTTGGTCACATTGTGGAATTCTACTCATATTCTGTGTGCAACTGGTAAAACGGTTGAATACCACGCTATTTTTCAGCATGTTCTGAAGAGCATCATTGGCAGTGGCTGGTCTTGCTATTGATATATTTTCTCGTTGAGGGTCTCCAGATTGCAGAAAGCCCAGCTGGAAAAACTGATCATAAGTTCGTTTCTTAGAATTGTCATTGATTTCAGAGCTGTGTCGAGACCTTAGCTGTGGTTTCTCTTCGTTGTTCAGAGCTGTGATAGGAGCTTGTTTTGAAGAGTATGAGTCTATATTCGATATATCAGACATCGTAATTCCGTTGTCTGGACTCAGATTAGTACCAGAGAAGGATATATTGTTGCATATGGTATTTGATATCGAGTTTTCGGTACCTTCGGAGTACATACTCGGTTGGACATTGATACTATGATAATTCCCTCGATTATTGATTGTCATAGTTAACAAACCAGTGATTGGACAGCAATTTCACTTCCAAATATCCGATTTCAATATAGATTTGACGAGAATGAACAGAGAAGAATGGCGATACGTTTCTCAAGGTAAAAATGCAATCACTTCTTTTTCCAGTGTAATCCAGCTGCTGCTGAAAGAGAAAATCACATCTTCTCTATTCAATAATAGACTCTGTACGCGTTTTTCATATTCCATACAGTATTTTTCAGTACATGCTGCAAATTGCAAAAAGCAGATTAATAGTTCGTTAATTGTCAGTATATTACGAGTAGTCTATGATAAGTATAAATACAAAGAAGCAACTAAATTAGATCGCCTCTCAAGCGATTTGGTAAACGTAGTAAAGTTTAGTAATATTCAAGTAGTTACCAAGGAATATTAAACTCAATGTGAAAAATGTCCATTGTTCGGTATTGTTTGATTTGTTTATGTGAAACAAAATGAGAAAAGTCACTATATCACTGCTTTTTCAATTGTACCAACTCCTCCTGCAAAAGTCTTCTTCTGTGCCTCTCTTCGCCCAACTCAACCTCATGTTGGTCTTGGATGTCGTTGACGATCTTCTTGAACTCCTTTCTCAAAATCGCATTGCTTGTGCTATTGGAAGGAATCCCAGAAATGGGTCTAGTAGACATCAAGTTATCGTCATCATCATCTATATTGATAGTATCATGTGGAACATGCAACAGTTCCCCAGTTATAGGAGAAACAGAAGTATGGAGATTTATGCCTTCGCTGGACAATCTAGGTGAAGCATTCAACAACGAAAACGATGAAGCATTATTGTTTTTCATTCCAAGCTGTTCCACCTTCATGGCACTCAACTCCTTTCTCAACTTGGCTATTTCCTTGTCTTTGCTGGAAAGGGTGTCATGGTTCAGATTCAAGTCAGAAGATGACACATTCAGCGGTATTCTGGCTTGGTCCTTTTCTAACTGAGCAATCTTCTTTCTGTACTCCTGGATCAACTTCTGTGAGCTATCTCTGGAGAGCTCATATTCCTTACTCAAGTACTGATAAGAGAAACGCAAGTCGTTAAGAGCCGTCTTGTACTCCAGGATCATCTTGTCGTTGGATCCCTTAGCTGGAGAAGCGGAGGTATTAGAATAGAAAGAAGTGTCGTTGAGATACGAGTACTGGTACTTAGTAGGCGAACTCAAAGGCGTAGGACCATTTGAGATATTGTTAGTATTAGTGTTATTGTTCGTGGTATTACTGTTGTTGGTATTGTTGTAATTGCCGAGATATCCACTTTGGGATACGATCAGCACGTCTTCCGACTGGTTGTTATTGAGAATCTTGTCGATACAATCCTGGGCCCATTTCGTTCTGAGATCCATATCTTCAGATGAAACAGGAGGGTTAGGCAACGAGATGTTACGCTGCGCTGCGATTGAGACGATATGCGATAACATGGAGTCGAACGACTTGAGCAATGAATCAGGTTTGGTGTTAGAGTTCGAAGTTGAGTTTACATGTCTAATAGGAGAAGCTACAGGAGATGACGCCGTAGTGATATTTCCATCTTCAGCATAGATCTGGTTAACTCCTGTTGACAACTTGACGTCTTCCACGTAACCCAAAACCAAACAGGCCATATTATGGTTATTCAACTTTGAGTTCAATATGTCTAGGTGAGAGTTAACTGCAATCAACTGGTTCTGCAATGAGCCTGTCAGCTTCAAGATCTTGACGATAAGGTTGGCATCTACGCTGTTCACGTTGTTAGCAGGCGAGCTGAGATCTTCTACGACAACATCAGATATAAATTGTTGCGATAACGTGATCTTGTCTAGCAAGTAGTGCTGTTTCTCGCGGCTATTTGCAATGGCCCTTTTCAAGCGTTTCAAGCTGGGAAGGGATAGCACAGCATCCTTATTGATCTTGGAGGTGTCGAAAATGGAGTTTTCGATCAAAACCTTCAAATTGAGATAATTGGGTGTATTGGCTCTGTTGTCTATGAATGATTCGATTTCAAACGATTCTTCGTCCTCAGAAGTTACCGGTGTCCCCAGACTAAGAGACGAATATGACGAGTCGTTATGAATAGAAACCGCACCGTCGTCAAGAGTTGACTGCAAATGTGAATTGAAAGAATCTTGAAGAACAGCAGTGTTGAGCAAATGCAAATCCTGAGCCTTGAGGTTTGAAGTGTTTGACTCGTTGGCACTCGTGAGCTCCAGTAACTTCTGTCTGTACTGTTCTTGCAATTGGAACTTGAGGAGATCAGAAGTGGTATTGGCAAGATTGTAGTTGCATGAAGAATCGCTGTGTGAGCCTTTGAAGGGCGAGAACTTCTTGAACGCCTCTGGATCAATCATGGTGGAAAAGAATATCGAACTTGAAATTTGAAGTTTCGAGAAAGCAATGATAAAGTTTTAAATAACAAAATGTTAATCTAAGATTGGAAGCAAACAAAAATAAAAGTAAATTTGTAAATCAATTTATGTACCGCTTCTGTCGTAGTTGTTTTGAGTGATCTCTGTGTTGAGATAACTCCAGTAACCAATTCTGCAAGAAAAGCTAACTCTCCAGCAAACTGACAATATCTTACGATTCAACGATAGTAATAATCAGCCAAAATCAATAGCAATGTTGTAAGCCCCTGATGTTTGGCTCTTCTTGTTGCGAAGCATTAAGAATATCCAAGAAGAAAACTTTGGTTCTAACTGAAACGCCTAGTGTTGTTGCACGTGACGAACGCGTACACATTTTATTGGCAAGGGTGAAAAATTCGGTTCGGTTACTCCTTCTGAATTTTGTGACTTGACACGGCAGAGTTATGCTTCACATGGAGTCGAAGGCATGTCTAGTGCATTGTGTCGAATAAAAAGGAAATGAGATTGCGCCAGTTAAAGACGCAAAAGTAGGAAAAGTACTCAGTGTAGAAATTTCAATAGTTTTATTCATCGATTGAGATGAAAGTAAAGCTCAAACTTCACAACATGGAATAGTAAGCGTAGTGCTATTACATAGTATCATAACAACATCACCAAGTGAGTCAAGTGAAGTGTGTTCGTGAATCCTCCCCATGAATCGTACTAGATCTATTTATTGCAAGCGTGCATTTTTCGTTTGTGACAGTTGGCCAAATTTCATTCACAAATATTCGTACCGAACCCTCCGCCATTGTTTCCTGATCTTTGGTATGTATACGAATCGCTACACAAACGCAGTGTTTATTTACATGGCCATAGGCTAATATATAATTCGTGAACCTGATCCTACTTGTGAATCTACTCTGGAGAATGATCCAGAAATGTACCATATCGTTTACCCAATTTTCATTATCCAAATATGAACACTCATTCAAATCCGGATCCCTTAACTTTTGGTAATTACAAACTTAAACTGATATTTTTAAAACAAATCAATTAAACAGATATCGTCTCCGTTTTTCTTCAAACAGAATATTTCTTGACTATCCAGCTGTCTCTGTTATGTTTACTTTTCTGCATGGCTCTGCCTCAAATATTCTCCGGTACGCGTCTGTTCAACTTGTATTGCCGCCCTTTTAGGATATGCAATCACACCCAGACAGACTCCGTAATAGCCATAGGAACAGATCCCAACGCTCTCATGAACCATCAGACGTGCCGCAATTCCTCACACCCCATCCTACCGTTTTCAGTCCAAATTAACATACTTTTCGAAACTCGAATTAAATCGGCGCTACCAGTTCAGCTTTGATTATACTCACGTGATTCCCCTTCTGTTTTACAATTAGTTCAGGTGAGGAACCAAGGTTTCACTTCCTTTTCTCCACACATCTTCAAGATGGACGTGGCCCAGTTACGGAAACTTGACCCGCTTGACAAGATTGTGTCGAAACGGCTGGAATCGACTATCCGGTATGTCACGTTCAACGTAAATGGAGTCAAAACACTATTCAACTACCATCCGTGGACGCAGTTCAACCAAGACTATGATGCGCTTTTCAGTTCACTCCAGGCCGATATAATCACTCTTCAAGAGCTAAAGCTATCTTCCTCTAATATTTCCAGTGTGAAAAACATCGGGCACTTACCTCATTATAAGTCTTTTATATCTATACCGAGAGTTAAGCGAGGTTACAGTGGAGTTGGACTTTTTGTACGAATTCCTGGAGCACAAGAAACTTCAGCAGTGCGACGTAATTTGCAGGTTATTAAGGCTGAAGAAGGTATAACAGGATATTTATCCTCGGGTCAACTGGCAGATGTATGCTACAGAGATATAGACGAACTGGAAAGCATCGGAGGCTACCCTGAAGATTTGGACTCTGTTACGGGACTTGAGCTTGACAGTGAAGGAAGATGTGTTTGCGTAGAGTTAGCCTGCAATTTGGTTGTTTTTGCATTGTATTGTCCTGCCAATTCGATGGGTACTGATGAGGGAGAGAAGTTTCGGCTCAATTTCTTAAAGAACCTCTTGAAACGATGTTACAACTTGAAGTACAAACTCGGAAAGGAAGTTCTTGTTATGGGGGATATAAATGTAAGTTTGGATTTGATTGACAGTGCTGAGGGTATTGATGGTCGACAAAAACAGAGACTAGTTCTACCCAGAGCAGATGGAATCGATTTTGAAACGATAAACTACGAGGAATGTTTTAATTTCAAAAGATCTACGCGAGCTCGTGCTTTATTGAATCTGTATACCATTCAAACATTACAACACAACCTCTCCTTAGATCGACATCCAGATTACGAACAGCAGTTTCTCTACGATACTACGAGATTTGTAAAAGGAAGACAATTGCTGATGTACACAGTGTGGAACACCTTGAATAGTTCGCGTGCCATTAACTTTGGTTCAAGAATTGACCTAATCTTGACTAGTAGCTACAAAATGACTAAGAACATATCCAATGCCGATATCTGGCCATTTCTTCTTGGTTCTGATCACTGTCCTGTTTTCACAGACTTTGAAGTACAAGGAAACGATAATGCAGAAGAGTTGCAACCAACTAAACTTAATTTTGAAGCCAAATACCATCATAAACTCTCCCAGGAAAGAGATATATCTCTGCTTTTTTCCAGAAAGAGAACCCCTACTCTGGATAACAATTGTGAAACTTTTAGACGGGAGTCAATCTCAGAAGAAACAATAGCCAAACGTACGAAAGTTTCTGCTCCAAAACTGACCTTCCAGTACGTTAGCCGTAAACCAAAGAAAGCAGATGGAACCCAGTCTATAAGTACATTTTTCACACGGAATTCAACTAAAAGAACCTGATATATATTCGATAACGATAATGAAGTTTTACTAGATATTAGATTAAAACTATAATGAATGTAGATAGAGACGTTATGCTAATCAACTTCTATAAATGAAAGATGGATTGAATTGAACGACATTGCACAACAAACAAAGAAGGAAAAGGAAAAACAAGTGTGCAGAGTGTCTATTCGACTTCAAACAGATTAAACAGATATGCAAGAGACAAAACAAAAAGGACCCAATTTAAGTATGATACAACCCTTCTTTGGTTTGAGAACTAAAATAATGTACAAAAATGTGGAACAACCAGAACTATCTGAATCATGACTTACGGAATTCACTCAACACAGGGTAGATTGATTCAAAAGCAGCATAGATCTCTTCTCTTTGTTTAGCACCAGTCAAGACAATCTTGCCCGACACGAAGATCAACAAGACAATCTTTGGTTTCACCATTCTATAAATCAAACCTGGAAATAACTCTGGTTCATACGAGGAGAAAGTTCCGTGAGAGAAAGCCAATCCTTCCAATCTGATTGGGAATTTAACATCACAGGAGCCGACAATATTTTGAATCTTGAAATCGGTGAATTTAGCATTGAACCCCAACTTTTGAATAATTCTAGCGTACTTTCTGGAAGCCAACTTCGAATCATCTTCAGACTTGGCACCAGTGACGACCATCTTACCTGAAGCGAAAATCAAAGCCGTTGTCTTTGGTTCACGAATTCTCATGATAACAGCGGCAAAACGCTTTGGGTTGTATTCAGCATTACGAGCATGCAATGCAATGGTTTTCAAATCCAAACGACAATCCAAGTTCACTGTAGCAACGATATTCTGCAACGTTGGGACAATTCCAGAAGTTGCACCATCGTCCTCTTCTTGCTTTGGTTCAACGATATCAGCAGTCTGTTCAGACTTGACGATTTCTTGGGAACCTGGCTGAGGTTGACCATCTATTGTCTTATTTTCTCCATCAAAACCTTGAGGGAACAACAACGAGTTTGGTGCTGTGAATGCTTTGGCTTGAGCTGGATTTGTAGGTAACTTCAAAGAATCCATGATGGTTAATTTGTGTAGATGATATAAACTAAGACTTTTTCAAATGGTTAAAAGTAGATATGAGATAAACAAGTCAATGTATCCCAGTGGTAATAAATAGTAAAAAAGCAAATTTTGCGCCTCTTAAGAAGGATGTATGTATTACTTGGCAAGCGTTCTTGACTTCTATTATAATGATGGACTATATAACTGATAATCTATGAATGTTTACAAAACTCTTCTAAATGTTCCCCCACAAAACAAAAAGATAGAAATTTTGATAAATCTGTGTGCAGGACGCGCTAAAAATTCACTTATACCCGCTGAGGAAAAAAATCAGATGTGGGAAATTCAAGCTCCTTTTATACTCACGCTACGATATCCGGGTAACGTATTTGGTGCGATGGCGCGAACATCCGTGCTGCAACGTTTGAAAGAATAACTTACAACTATGTAGAAAAATAAAAATATAAATGTCTAGTAATAGTCAGACTACCTGTTAAATGGATATACAATCCCCCTATCTTAGTCTAGGTAGTAGTAGATGTTATACGATGGTGATATTTGGAAGAAAGAATCCAGAAAATTGAGCGGCTCCAAAACTACCGTAGATACTAAGCTATCCTTGTCAGTTAAATTCACTTTGTTAAGCCCCTTATAAAAACAGAAACCGTAGGCAATATACACTTTGTACTGAATGGATCTCTCGCTTCTATTGGTAGGATTAGCCAAGCGAATTGAAAATGCAATTAGCCATGAGACGATGTAGGCTGCTTTGAGTGTTATACAAATCTTGAAGTCATTCATGAGTATAATAATATGCTATGCAATGCAATGAGATGAGATGAGATGGAGATTTTCACTACTATGAAGAGAAAAACACCAAACTGAAAATCCTTCTAACGTTCCTTTAACAACTTGTTTCTCTTTTCCTTCTTTCTTAATCTTTCGACCTTCTTAGCGTGCATCTTTGCGGCCATCTTCTCGTAACGTTCTTTTTCTTCCTTGATCTGGAGTCTTCTCTTACGTTCGGCGATTCTTTCCTTCTGAGCACTTTCCTTTTCGTCTTTCAAGTCCTTGATTCTGGCCTTGAACTGCTCTTCCTGAAGTCTCTTTTCTTCTCTTTGCTTCCATTTTGATGACTTGGAAACTCCCAAGGTCTTCACACGAAAAGCATCCTTCTTGATCTTCCACTCTTTACCGTTGACTCTGGCACCTTCATTTTTTTCCTTGGGTGCAAGAGGGTCTATGTACTTTTTGGGTATATCCTTGAACTCCAAGTAGTTTGCCGAAGAACTCATAATTGCCTATCTTTGCAAAAGCAGAATAGAGAAAACAGAGAAAACAAGTTTCTAAAATTTTCTTCTCCTCACTGTGAACTATGCACACTTTCTGATGCACTTTTTTAGCGAGAATCTGTCGCAAATGCAACTAGAACTGCGAAAAAGACTAGAATATACTGAGGTTCAATAGTCCAACTTTGGGCATACTTATTCGGTGAAATTCAGTAAGGGGTCTAGTAATAATTCAGCTGAACTTGAACTGTAAAATCTACTATCATCACCACTATGATAGATACGTTACTACAACTTCTCTCTACATATTTCTTTTCAGAACGTACATTTATTCAAACGTCTCATGCGTCGTAAACAGTCTCCCGTTTGTCTATCAAAAGTATAGCTTTTCTGATCCATTTTCTTGATCTGGTATACTTGCTGAATCCATCTTTGCTGGATCCAGTAGTCCAATTATTGTCGTAGTACATCCATCCATCCTTGGCCAGCTTCTTGTTGAAGTCGCTGTCAATCCTCCAGTCTGTGTCGAGCCAGTCCCACAGATAGGTGTAGATATCGTTTTCAAAAATTGGGAACGGATAATCATCCTTTGTGTCTTGTACTGAAGGAGCAGGCAATAACGATTTTTCGTGGACGAAGTTGGCTCTCTCGTTGGGCAACAAGAGGTTACTCCACCCGAGGCCTATCCATCTTCTTTCGTTCTCCAACAACTCAAACAAGATTATTTGTTTAAGCTGAGTAGGAGACACGATTGACCTCTTTAAGATTTTAAAGTCCGTGAGAAGAGGAACATTATTGAGTTCTTCTACATCACTGGTCGTAGGGCTCTGTACACGCGAAATGGACTGGAAGTCAGCAGGGTTGTACTTCTTGGTAATCTTGATATCCAAACCAGTCATGTAAACTGCGGCTATTCTGACGTAGACCGAACGCCACAAGAGTCTTCTAATAGAAAATGCCCAAGGTGAATGGTAAGTCAAGAAGAACACACCCAGGAACCAGACAAATTTTTGGGGTGGTACTAAGTACGACACTACAAACCAGTGAAGCGGTGTGAGTAGAGCCGTCATCACAAGCAATTTTACGTAGTTCTTGAACTTGAATGGAATGTGCTTCATGGGTCTTAGAAGCATATCGAAGCGAATAGTGAGGTTGTGCAAAGTATGAAGGATTTCGTCTACAGTTGGTTTTTCGTCGAATTTGGAATCGTAGAGCACAGTGCTGATTGACCATACAAGAGCTGAAAACGTTATCGATATGATGATGGGCAAAATGATATAGCTGATGGAATGCCAGTACATGACTAGCCAGGAGTAAATCACAATGAACAAAAAGTTCTGGTATGGATCGTCGTTAGTCCATGTGATCACCTCCAACACATTGTCAAGAAGTAATAGGTAGGGGAATATGTTAGACAATGCTGATGCCAAAATGGGAGACTCTACTAGTAGGTTGGCGTTGGTGGAGTTAGTTAGTCTTTTAGCATCCGAGGGCTCGAACGAAGCCACTAACACATCATCATCTGCCATTGCGATTATTCAAGGAGTTATCTAGAACCTTTAAGCTTCAAGTAATAACTACTATACCAAAGGATTGATGGGAATGGAAAGCTTCAGAAGAAAACAGGGGCACTTTTTAATATGGCTTTGTCTGATCCCCACCGAAGCATATTTTTCAAGTAGGATCCTATCACATGATTGCAACCTGTGAAAAATGGCGGGGGAGTCTCACGTGAATATTTATGATTTATCTTCTGGCGATAGTTTTATAGACGTACGTCAATCTGTGGCGAACATTAGGCATACAGTTGGTTGTAGATGGTAGCTTGAATGCTATTCTCTTTCTGGGGTATCTCGAAATGTCAAGCAATTTGAATTTTTAGTACTGAAGCTAACTTCACATTCATCTCGGTCCAATCGTTGGACACGATTCTCTTCTTAAACATTTCCTTCTGTCATTCGTAAACTAGTAGTACATATTGTTCAACCCTGTCTATTTATTCATTCATATAGAAACATCGTTAAAATGATTTGTGAATTTCAGCGTTATCAGATCGATATTTGAGGGTGCAAAAAATTAGATAATACGAGCGGATGCTATCTCAATACTCTCGTTCCCAATCTTGATTATAAATCGTCCACCTGTCATTCATCGCACCCAGCCTTGTTGAGCCATTCCATTCAATGGCTCAACGGTTCTGTGTCAACTTCTACGGAATTCTGCATCTTCAGCAGTTGTCGGAAATCACCTTTTTGAGCATTGTATGTGCTTCATTATTGCGCCGTGCAGGGGTGGGCGGAGTTCGACTCAAGGTACGGCTGTAGAGTACGAATA
This sequence comes from Scheffersomyces titani, assembly GCA_030565185.1. NCBI lineage: Eukaryota > Fungi > Ascomycota > Pichiomycetes > Serinales > Debaryomycetaceae > Scheffersomyces > Scheffersomyces titani. The sequence goes on from JAJMBD010000063.1 coordinate 59,930, forward strand.
GAATGTCATTGTGCAGCTCGGAACGTTTCTGGCAAAGTTTATACTTTGGAATCTCCGAAAGAATAACGAAGTTTCGTTATTGAAAATTAACTTACGACCCGATCCCTACCATTTCCGCCAAATTGGGTTTGGGCCATTCACTATATTCCAAGGATATACTGAACTTTTTCCACAATAGCCAAAAGTGTTGGAAGGATACAACTTATGTTTCATGATGTCATCCAGGGTTCCCCTCAAGAATTAAACGATCTACGCCGAATTACACTACGCTTTTTTAGCAGGGCTTACGAAAATGCTCTAATTCGTTTTTTTAATGCAAGTTCGATATACGGTAGAGCGATCAACCAAATCTATGATGAAATTCATCTTGATTACTCTTTTCTTGCAACACAATAGAACAATGATAAAGTCTAGTTTGCAAGTCCCCTGGCATAAATTGGCTCCTATGCTTCCTTAGGCAGTCCAAAGTGAAGTGGCGCAGCCAAAAACCTATGATCTACATCTACTCCTTTGTCGACACAACCTAACAGCTTGCTGCAGCAGATTGTGCTTGTGCAGCAAATTACGGTTTCTCTCCGATTCTCCGCCAAAAAATATCGATTGACAGATCAGCCTTGAAGCTAAGGGGCGTGTGTCTAAACCTTTTCTGATTGTCTAAGACAGATCGAAAACATGTTCACAGCCGAGTAATCAACGGATTTGGAACTCCACCACCCCCAGCAAGCATGGACGATCAATACCAGAAGAAAAATGTACAACTTTACTAATTCTGAGTAAGCAATTCGAGTTGGCATGGAGAAGCGTTGAATATGCAAGTTCTGGTCTCTTTCGGAGGAAGGCATGAAATCTGATACTGAAATTCTTGAGAAATACTGTTTCAAATTTCTTGGAAGGGGTCGCATGCCATAGTCTGTCCTCTTTTCTAGCTTTCTGTGTTCTGGCCAGACTAAAGGTTCTCGTCGTCCGCTTAAGACTATTACCGTCACCTATTACATGGTCAAATCACCAGACAAGATAAATTTCTTCGTTTAACATGGCTCCAAAACACCAACGGATAATTATTCTAGACCGTATGCAAAAATAATAAAATACACATGCAGTTCGACAAAAGGGTGCAAAAAACTGTCGTGAATGTACCTAGCGGTCTGTAGAGTCCACTTCATGTATACCACATGTGTTCTATCTATGGCATCGTAAATCGACGGAGTCTCAGCCTTAGATTAAAAGATGGAATTTTATCACAGCCTTCATATGACTTGCAACCGATAGCTCTAACTTACATCGTATATATAAATACATGTCCCAATTGTTATGTCCAATGGCTACTGTATTTGACTAGTTGCTCAGCACAGATAGTTTGAACAAACAATGATTTCCAAGTTCTTGGTTGGTACAATACTTCTATTCTTGCATCCTCTTTCTGTACGGGCTGAAATTACCCATAGAAGAGACTCAGGCTATCAAGCTTGCGCTCAACTCCTAGATCAGCTGGTTAGCTTTCCTAAAGTCAATTCCAAAAGTAGACATGGTCCAGAGATAGATTATGCAAGCTTTTGCACTACTGAAAATCAACCAGCTCTAGGGTCCATGGCTCATTGTTTGGTCGATAGTTTTACAAATTCAAACCAGTACGTGGAGGCGTTTGTTGACTCATGTGGAGGTTCCTTGACGGTTGATGATGTCCTCGATTCTTATAATAATGCCACTCAATTCTTGGTTAACGTGTCTTCCATATCCGATGTTGGTGTCATGGTCTTTGGTCCGATTGCTGTGCCAGCAAAGCAAGTTCAAAAATTGCTGACTTTGATTTACAATAGTGGGTTGAATAATAACTACGATCTTTTTTTTGGTATCACTATGGTTAGCTACTGGTTTTTCATAATGTTAATTGCAGCTATCAATCATTGGTTTTATTATCTCTTTCCAAATGTTGTCAAGTCCATGCATGGTTCACTAATTAATGGCATCCGGAGATCATTGATACTTGCACCTTCTTTCTCCAAACATCATGCACAAGTAAGAAAAAAGTTCAAGTTCTTGCAATGGTTTGTACCTTTACGATTTGAGGCTTTGGTTATTTTGGTTTGGCTCATTCTAGCCATAGTATTCTGTTCAGTCGGTTATCAGAGACCAACGATATATTTTATGGCTTTACCCATTGGAAGCAGATCTGGTCTCTTGTTAGCGTATTCATTACCAGTTTTGGTATTATTCCCAGGAAGAAATAATTTTATGCAATGGGTCACTGGCTGGTCCCAGGCCAGATTTCTATTATTTCATCGCTGGATGGCAAGAATCATGTTCTTGTTGACCCTAGTTCATGCCACCGCAAAGACAATTGGACTCCATCAACTCCATGGTTATTCAATGTACATGCATACTCCATTTATTCGCTGGGGAGTCGTTGGTGCAGTTGCTATTGGAATTATAGTTTTCCAATCTATAAATGTTTTCAGAAGTATTAATTACGAGTTTTTTGTTTTGACGCACATTATACTTGCGATCATCTTCATAATGTCGGGCTGGAATCATGCCAGTAGCGAAGAGATTAATAGTCCTCAACCTTTCTATGCCGCTGTTGCTGTTTGGGGACTTGACAGAGTGTTGAGAATAATAAGAATAATTTCCTTTGGTGTCAAAGATGCTACTGTTGAATTACAAGCTGATGAGATATTAAGGGTTACCGTTAAACGTCCTAGACACTGGGTGCCCCATCCTGGTGCCCATGCCTTCGTCCATTTTCTCAGACCATCATACTTTTGGCAATCTCATCCTTTCACTATTGTCGACTGTACTAGTGAGCAGAATACTATTAGATTCTATATCAAAGTTAAGGGTGGTGTAACTCATGGACTCTACAAACATTTGCAGTCTTCACCTAATGGCATAGATAATTTTAAGGTTCTTATAGAAGGTCCTTACTCACAAAGATTACCAATTCATAAATTTGACAACTTAGTTTTCTTTTCAAGTCTAACTGGAATCCCTGGTCTTTACAGTGAAGCTATGTCTATCGCAACGAGAAAGGATTCGAGCAACAAAAAAATTAAGTTTTACTGGGTAATTCGTGAATTAAAATCTTTGGAATGGTTCTACGACGAGCTTATGAAGTTCAAGGGTACCAATGTTGAACCAATTATTTACATATCTAAGCCAGAGTCTGAGTTGGAAGTGTTGAAGGATTCTGAGATGGAAAAGAATAGGTCTGGCTCAGGATCAAACCTAGATCAGCTGGAAATGAAGGAGTATCTATCGGTACATGAGAAAAAGTACTGGAATGAAAGAAGTAGCAGCATGAGTAGCTCAAGAAACTCAATCTTACAAAGAAGTCTCGATTTTGTTGAATTCAGAAGTGGTAGACCAAATATCTCCGAAATTGTCAAGAGTGAAATCGAATACTCAGAAGACTCGATTGCTCTTGTCGCCTGCGCTGCTCCTTGTATGGTGGATGATATTAGGCACCAAGTGAGAGAAGAGTTGGGCAACAACACCACGAAGAGAATCGAATTCTTCGACGAGATGCAAGAATGGTAACATTATCAAGTATTCAATATTATTTATTATTATCATATTATTATTAGGAACACCTATTAGCTTCAAGTCAATTAATTGATATAGCGATTGCATTGTAGATTTGGCTGCGAAATATATGCGTAAAATACAGAACAAAAATAACATGAAAGTGTATAATTGGGTACACTCACATTTTCATGTTCTCCATATGGAGGAAAAATTTTCATAACTAAAAAATTTTCAGTACTTTTTTTCTTCCTTTTTTACTTCATCAACACGATAACAATAAAACAACAATGGTATGTTAGAATAAAGACGTTGGAACAACATCATCCTAAGCTAAACCACTATTTATCTATAAAGTACAAGGTTGTGCGCAAGGAGTGATGCCATTCGTTTTCTTTTCTAGTTTTCCGAGATTTTGAATCCGATTTTGAATTCAAAGTCCGGTTTAATAAAGCACTCGTGGTTTGGGGATGTAGTTTTCTTTCCAACCATGATGCTTCAGCTTTAAAAGAATGTGTATCACTTCTTGGTGCACAGGCTGAGTATCTTATGATACTGTAGGGGAAGTTATCATTAGGAAGTTCGTTGACATTGATTTCGAGAACACTTTTGAACTAACTTTACTCAATGACACAGCCTGCCAAGAAAGTTGCTCCAGCTCCATTAGCCACCAAGTCAAAGGCTACTGCCTCTACTAAGAACCCTTTGGTTGATTCGACCCCAAAGAACTTTGGAATCGGTCAAGCTATCCAGCCAAAGAGAAACTTGTCTAGATTCGTCAAATGGCCAGAATATGTCAGATTGCAAAGACAAAAGAAGATCTTATCTTTGAGATTGAAGGTTCCTCCTGCTCTTTCCCAATTCCAAAACACTTTGGACAAGAACACCGCCGCTCAAGCTTTCAAGTTGTTCAACAAGTACAGACCGGAAACTGCTGCGGAGAAGAAGGAAAGATTGACCAAAGAAGCAGCTGCTGTTGCTGAAGGTAAGTCTGCCAAGGATGCTTCTTCTAAACCAGTTGTCGTCAAGTACGGTTTGAACCATGTTGTCTCATTGGTTGAAAACAAGAAGGCCAAGTTGGTTTTGATTGCCAACGACGTCGACCCAATCGAATTGGTTGTTTTCTTGCCAGCCTTGTGCAGAAAGATGGGTGTTCCTTATGCAATTGTGAAAGGTAAGGCTAGATTGGGTACTTTGGTCCACAAGAAGACTTCTGCTGTCGCTGCTTTGACTGAAGTTTCTGCTGCTGACGAAGCTGAATTATCTAAGTTGGTTTCTACTGTCAATGCCAACTTCATTGAAAAGTACGAAGACTCTAGAAGACACTGGGGTGGTGGTGTCATGGGCTCCAAGGCTAACGACAAGATTGCCAAGAGAGCCAAGCTCGCTGCTTCTGCTGTCTCCACCAACTAGGTGTTTTGCAACCGCAACCGTACCTCTTTTCTGTGTATATTATCTTCATATTAATTCAACGTCTTATTCTGGGATTGACAATGTAGGCCAAGTACTATGCGAAATAAGCTACTAATATCTACACTCTGAGATGAGCTCGAACCATATGTTCTACCCCCTACAACATAACTATGATTCTATTCCACTCTTTGCTAAACGTTTAAGTTGTCCATTTAATGCTATGCTTATGTGAATATCTGTTTATTCTTAGGTCTTTGCCATACTCCTGTTCCATTCATTTGGATACGCCCATAGTCGTTAGGGCTGAGCCCTAACTTGTCAGGTGACCATTAATGTACACAACCTCGCTTTGAAAAATTTTCCCGTGTGCACGCTTAACTATGGACTCTCACAGTAGCCAGTCGCACCAGCATCTCCATAATAACGAGTTGAAAACTACTTTTTAGCACCTCGACGTCCAAAGTCTTCTGTTACGTTAAGCATTTAATTGTGAATAAAGGTATGTGGCACCATCAATACGAGGTTCTAAATTCGTCTCCAAGTTTGAGTCCATAATCATCGGTAGCAGCCCATTAATCCAGTCCATGTTGATATCAGAAAAGATTTTTCACCTATTCAAGGAAACTGAAAATACCCAAGCTATCCTATAAAGCATAATCTGAATGAGAAATAGAGAAATTCCAATAGTAGCTGTCATTTGTTAGCGGCAGAATTTAATATCCATAAATCAGAATCAGTCTAGACTATGATACTTCAGTAATGCCTTGAATAGTATGCTACAGAGTAGGCCAATTCTTCGCACCACAAACTAGACGATATTCGAGCCATTTTGATTAAATCGTTCCTTTACTAACTTCATCTAGAAAAATGTCTAAGTCCAAGAACCATACCGCCCACAACCAAACCAAGAAGGCTCACAAAAACGGTATCAAGAAGCCAAGAACCAACAAGTACCCTTCGCTCAAGGGTGTTGACGCCAAGTTCAAGAGAAACCACAGATACGCTTTGCACGGTACCGCTAAGGTTTTAGCTAAGGCCAGAGCTGAATCTGCTTAAATTAACTAACCAAATCAACAAAATCCACTTATTATTGTATAATGTTATCATAGTTCCACGTTTTGGTTTTTAGACTAATTTTTGTCCGGGTTTGTTAGGTATAATAAAGCTATTAAATCTATTGAAGATGAGATGATGTAGGAAGTAGATCAATAGTGGCAATGGTAGATATTACACAGTTTAATACAATACTTAATACTATTTAAAAGTGCAATAGGCTATCCTCTCCTGATAGTACTGTAATAGTGAAAAATTATGTACTATATATGTTGTCACGTGATTGCGGTTGTCGTTGCTTGTTGAATGATGAAAACATCGTTCAATTATGGCAGAAATAAGGTGATTGTTGCTAATGGGTATTTTAGTATAATTACTTGTCTCTTCTAAACATGAATTGATCTCTGTCTAAATATACTTGACTTGTATCCACGGTTTGTGACTTTGTTCGTTATCAAATATATCGACCTGTATATAATCCAAATTCTATCCCATGTTTGGAACCAACTCGATTGTTGCAAAAAAGAAAGCGCCCAAACAATAAAGTCCATTCTAAATATCCCACTTTTCTTTTCTACTATCAGTAACAAATCTTATAAAATGTCTGCGCCAGTCGTCAAACCCCGTGTCTACCTCAAGAATCTTAGTTACGTTACTACTGAGGAGGACTTGGAACAATTGTTCCACGAATACTCTCCGTTTGTACTACCCGCTGTTAACCAAACTCAATATCACCAATTAGAAGCATAATGAATATCATTATGAGTTTCAACTCTGGAATATGAGTCTTATTTGCTGATGTTGAAGTTGTTTTGAGTGATGTCGTTGATGTCGATTGCTATAGAAAATCACTAACACACCAGAACGAATGTATTGATTCCAAGTCACACTATCCGATTCTCTCGGTTTGAGAAACACAGACCGCTTGGGATTGCATACGCTGAGTTTGTTGATTTCGAGACCGTCGATGCTGTAATCGAAAAATTTAACGAGACTCTTCTCAACAATCGTAAGCTCGTTATCAAGAAGCACACTCCCTATGATCCCAAGAGAGCAGGCTTGCTTAGAAGCCAGCTTAGAAAAGGCGCCAAAAAACAAATCATCACTATTGTCAGTAGTACTTACAGAGTGAAGAAGGTAGAGTTCAGCGAAGAGTCTCCCGAAGTTATCAATTCTTCCGAACCTTCTTCCGAGCTTGTTTACAGCCCGGAATCGGTTGCCGAAATTCCTGAGCCAGTTGATGAGACTGAGTCAGCCAAGGAAGCCAATTCTGGTGAAGTTATCGAATTGCCAACTGTATTGGTTGATGCGCTGGCTGTTAGTGTTCAGGAAACTGATCAGACCTTGTCCAACGATACTATTTTCATTCCTAGGGTTCATCCTCTTGTTACACCAGTTGAGATCAGAACTTTGTTTGAGGGATTCAACCCGGGCCATGTTGTCATCTACAAGGAAGGAAGACGTGGGTCTATTTCGTTTAAAATAGATTGGGTCTGTGTTTTGGTAACAGTTGATGTTTCTGACAATAGTTTGCAAGACATAATTGATAAACTAGTCAAGACCAAATCCAACAAACTTGTAGGCAAGAGTGTGATTTTGAAGCCAGCTTTGCAGGAGAAGGTTGATTTCGTTGGCAAAAAGGTTGCTGAGTATGAGACCGCTGTGCTTGCTGCTGCTATTGTTGAAACCGAAGTTGAAAAGCCTGAAGTTGAAGAAGTCGAAAATGTAGAACGGGAAGATCTCGGTGAAGTTGCAGATGACGAGATTTCCAACTCTGTTGAGGTTTTGGTTACAGGTGACGACAATGCTCCTGTTGAAGAAGTAGCTGTAGAAGAAGTGGAAGTAGCAGAAGAAACTCCCAAAACTAACAAGCAGGAGCTAGTTGTTTGTATTAAGCCTACAGATGACAATTTGGCGCAAGCTCATGTTGAGAATGTTGAAGGAATCATCAGCACTACTGAAGCTTAGTTAAAATGAAATATGAATTGTACGAAAAGAGAACGACTCTCCTCGAAAGTAGCTACACTTGGCATTAATTAATTTTTATATTTTCTAATAATATAACACGAAGACGTAAAAAACTAAACCCAAACTATTTATAATTCAACCGCTGTGTACAACAGTTTATTCAATTAAAAGTATTAAATAATTTAATCTTGAGTCTTTTGAGTACCTCTCAACAAACCGGTTCTTCTAGCAGCGATCAAACCAGCCTTTTGACCGGCAACAGCACCTCTAGAGATGGTAGAAGCCTTACCAATATGTTGATGGTTACCACCACCGTGAGGGTGATCAACTG